>BMAU01016149.1:0-147500 GCA_019973935.1 Trichonephila clavipes
ATTCCATAACTTTTAATTTATGGGACTTAATCAAAAGATACTGACAGCTTTCAAAGAGTGTGAGACAAATTTTCATTTTCTATTTATTTCGCCTAATAACATTTAATGCTATAAATATGGTTGTAACAACGTGATTTTTTTATTCAAACTTAAAATTAAGTTGATTAAAATGGATTGTAATATCAACTGAGAAAGCCAGGTCTTTTATTCATTGTCCATCTTTTAATTCACATTCATAATATTTTTATTTTCAAGAAAATTATAATTTCGTCTATCAATTTGAAGAATCATTTTAACACTTTATGATTTGAAAGCCATTGAATTTCCATATAATATGGTAGATCATTGAATTTTTTCTTTGCCACTTTCAGAAATGAAGTAAATTTACGATGATTAAGCTATGTTCTCGAATATAATTTACAATTTTGGCGACTATTTTCAAAACATGTCGTATGTTTAAAACTATGGAGCACATGTCTAATGCAATGAAAATGCTCAAAATTATTATTGAAAAGTTGTTTACATGTTTCTTTTAATCTTGCAACAACTCCTTTAATAAATAAGTCATGGTAGGTGCACCAATTTTTCCAATGGTAACTTATATTGCTTCAAAACATCGAAAAGTGCATTAAAAATATCAATCCAAATGTTGTATTTTAAATGTGAATGATGTACAAAAGTTCTTCACTTATTTTTAAATCAACATCGCTTCCGTGAAAAAAGGCTGAGCGAAATTTCGAATATCTGTACTTTTATCAATATTGCAATAAAGTAGGCTTGAAAAAAATGTTGATATTATTCAATATTATATATTTTCTCATTTCCCAATTATTTCTTCAACTCTGCTACCAACTAAATTTCGACTCAAACGTACATTTTTAATTTGCTTTGTGCAGGACATAATACTTCCGCTGTTTTAAATAAACATTAACTAATAAATTCCCTTTTAGTAAAGGATTTCGATCTGCTTATGTGGTTAAATGCAATAATATATAACTTTTACCGATGATGTATAGTCTTCAACAAATGTAATGAGTGTGCTTTGTTGTTTTTGAAGAATTTTGATCCGAAACACACAATTAAGGACAATTTGTCTTCACAAAGTTTCGCTAAGTTTTGGTCATAGTTTGCTTCATGATTTGTGTCATAGTGCTTTTTAATAATACATTCTTTAGCAACTGATATAGTTTTTAGGTGTCTGGCATATTTTAATCTTATTTTGAACACAAATGTATTACAGTTGCCATTTTGTTGAAAATTACAGTTTTCCTTTTGAATTGATCTTTCTTTGCTTACTCATTGTTGAATTTTGAATGTGCTTTCATTCGCAAAATATTATGTATCCACTGCCCTGTCTTAACCGCCTTGAATATTTTTTAAACTTTAAAAGTACCTCTGAGAGAGAGAGAGACTGCCTCTTGTGCTCATTGGACACTCCAAACACAGGAGGAAGATAAATAAAAGTCGCCCTCACGAAAAATCAGGGTATCATCTATAATTCAGAATATGCACAATACATTTCAGAATTTAATAAAAAAATAGTTTATTATAGTAAAATTAAATGAAAACGTTTAATAAAATTTTTTAAAAAAAATTTAATCTAAAGGTTATTTCTATTATCATAAAGAGTTTCTTTTTTAAAACAAGAATAGGTAACAGGCAAATATATTGTGGATTTATACATAAGGTTCACCTCAAATAAATTTCAAAAGGAAAAAAAAAAAACAACTTTAAAGCCTGATATTTAAAATTTGTTTTAAAGAATTGGCGGACCGCAACTTATACGTTCAGGCGAGCCACGTGTTTGACACCCCTGCTATAGAGCATGCCTGGGACTCTCTGGGGGAGAGCAATTGTAGCTCCTAATTTCTCACCGAGAACCATCCCAGGCCTGAAAACAGCGTTGCTGAACAAGTGGGGCCAATTACCACAAGAAATCAGAAATTCCCTTTCCAGTATAAAATCACGATGCGATATCTGTAATCAGGGACCATTCATCCTATTAACTTTTTTTTTGTTCTTTTCTGCAACTGCTGTTTTTATGCATTCCGACTTCGATGAGTGAGCATGATCATGAATGTTATAATTATTGAATGTTTTATTTATTTATCAACCCTATGTACATACCAAATTTCATTAAAATCTTGCTTAGTAGTTCTTGAGATAATCGACCAAATCTGAAAATTCTCTTAATTTTAAACGCCAGTGTATATTCTCTCTCTATGTACACTCTATATTTAAAAAGAATGGCGCACCAAGAACGAGTAGTTTAATAGAGACAAAAATTGATGGGTAGAAAGGTTATGTACAGAATAGAAAATGATTAAAATTTCACAAAAATGGAATTATTTATTTCAGTGTTACATAGTTTCAAAGTAACGAGCCCAATAAGGTGTTAACCCACCTCTAGCCTGGATGCAAGCTGCCTCACGCCGTGGCATAGAATGATAAAGCACCCTGATGGTCTCCTGCGGTATTTCTTGCCAAATTTGCTCGAATTTTCGGGCCAAGTCATCAACATTCTCTGGTAGATGCAGTCGCCTTCCCATCATATCCCAGAGATTCTCGATTAGAGAGAGATCTTGCAGTCTGGTTGGCCAAAGAAGTGTTTGACAAGCTGTAAGACAGCTCATAGCAACGCGTGTCGTATGTGGTCTGGCATTATCTTGTTGAAAAATAAGGCCAGGGTACTGCAAAAGAAACGGCAGCAAAACAATTCTCAGAATGTCGTTGACGTACCACTTTGCTGTAAGTGTGCCTCTAATGACGACCAAAGAGGTCCGGCTGTCAAAAGAACTGACACCCTTGACCAAAACTCCTGGTTGAGGGCCTGTGTGGCGTGCAATACTGAAATCAGGATCGGTGCGCTGGGTGTCTCCAGACACGTCTTTGATGATCGTCAGGACACAATTGGAAGCGGGATTCGTTGTTAAACACTGTACGTCTACGGTCAGCATAATTCCAACCTGATAGAGTCAAGCACCACTCTAATATGGCTCGACAGTGTGCATGCGTGAGTAGCAGGTGGCGTGGTGGTCGGTGCGAAAGTAAATTTTGCTCTACCAGCCATCTGTGAATGGGCACGGTGGACAATCGTGTTCGTGCCACATGTCTAATGGTTGATAATGCTGAATCAGGCGCTGTGACAGCTGATCTGTCCTCCCTGTCTGCTGTGGTCCTAGGTCGACTGCTACCATCATGTCACTGCAATCTGCCATTGTCCACCCATTTTTGTCAGCATCTTCTAATGGACGCAACGCTTCGACCCATATGAAGAGCGATTCTCCGATTTTCTCAATCTGCCTCTTTCAATCCAATGATACGACCTCTTTCAAACTGTGATAATTGTTCGTAAGGAGCTTGAATCCTGCAGCGAAGCATTTTTCAGTCATTGAAAGGTATCCTAAATCGCAATGCAACAGAAATTTTGATATTCAGATTGAGAATCGCTTCTTATAGACACCTGCTGATTGCACAGCTCCGATGCGCTGTAGGTCCAGCTATTCATTCACTGGGCACTAAATTTTAATCATTTGCATGTTCGGTACAAATGTCTTTGTATACGAAATTTCATTACAATCGGGCAACTCCTTCTTGGTGCGTCGTTTTTTTTGTTGTTATAGAATGCATATATAAACATAAAAAAACTGAAGAGCCATTGTATTATGAGCACCTGTGTTTTATATGTAGTAAGATTATCTTTCACCCCTCAAAACGGCAGTCATTGACTCGACCAAGAGCTGATAGGCAGCCGGAAGTCTATGGTAGCAGCCACTGACCTACTATTTTTGTAATTCCCATACATTGCGAGGTAGTAGTGTGAACCCAGTTTTCCGGGTGGTATCACAAATGTTCGATTAAATTCTTGCTAGGTCTATTCGGAGGCCAAAGTAAAGTTTTAAACTCTTTAGAATGTCCCTAAAACCAATCAGGGTCAATTCGGCATTTATGATATGTGCATCGTTCTGTAGGTAAAATCCATCGCTTGATAGGAATACTGTTTTGCTGATGCACCTTTTTTGCAATGATCTTTGCATAGCACACAGAAGTCAGGAATTCAACTACGGGGATGATAGATCCTAATGTACTTTTATGAAAACATCCCACATACCATACTGCGCACCCTTTGGAAATTCGGTGTATTCGCTCTCGTTCATTGATGCCATTCCCCGTGAAATGTAATTCCTTGGACCAGACCACTTTCTTTCATAGTCCAATGTTGATGTTCAATTGCGTATTACAGACACTATTCATGATGATTCGCCGTCATTGCAAAGACACAATTTCGACCCTAGGAGCGTAGACCCATATGCAGAAATGTACGCTGCACTTAGTGCTTAGGCCCTCCGTTTCGATCGCCACTGTTATATCGGCTGGTGATATCGGACATTGAAACCCTTCATTCATAAAGTAAAGGGTGTTTTTTAGAGGTATAGAACTTTAAATTGCAATAAAACAGCGATGTATTATTCGATTGACATGAATTTTTTTTTATTCGGAAGATAGTCTTGTGACATTACATTTTAAATATGATTTCTGGCATAGGACTGCCACGGCTGGCTCGGAGGTAGTCCAATCTGGACGTCCAATGTTCGATGACTTTTTCCAACATTTGAGGCCGTATATCGGCAATAACACGGTGAATGTTGTCTTCCAAATGGTCAAGCGTTTGTGGCTTATCCGCATAGACCAATGACTTTACATAGCCCCACAGAAAATAGTCTAGCGGTGTTAAATCACAAGATCTTGGAGGCCAATTCACAGGTCCAAAACGTGAAATTAGGCGGTCACCCAACGTGTCTTTCAATAAATCGATTGTGGCACGAGCTGTGTGACATGTTGCGCCGTCTTGTTGGAACCACAGCTCCTGGACATCAGGATTGTTCAATTCAGGAATGAAAAAGTTAGTAATCATGGCTCTATACCGATCACCATTGACTGTAACGTTGTGGTCTTCATCGTTTTTGAAGAAGGATTCCACCAGCCCATAAAGCGCACCAAACAGTCAGTTTTTCTGAGTGTAACGGTGTTTCGACATACACTTGTGGATTAGCTTCACTCCAAATGCGGCAGTTTTGTTTGTTGACGTAGCCATTCAACCAGAAGTGCACTTCATCGCTAAACAAAATTCGCTTATGAAAGTCGGGAACAACGGCAATCTCGTTTTGGGCCCATTCGACGAATCTATGCCTTGCTTGATGATCGTTTTGATGAATTGCCAAACCAAACTGAGAATAAATCACTTGACAGCTTTTAAATCTGTCGCCATCTTGGAAAGTAATGCCAACTTAAACTTCTATACGTGGAAAAAAAACACTTTTTACAATGCGTGTGTTCGCTCTTCCTCTGTTATCTCCTCCGTGGCGAATGGCGAACCGGTGTGATTTGTCATTCCGATATATATTCATACACTACTTTTATTACATATTCATAACAACTCTATTTGAGCATATCGCTAAACGTGCCGTTTCTGTAATTGATGTTCCAGTCAAAGTTTTGACCTTTTATCAAAATCTGATTTAAAAAAAAAACTGCTTTACCTATTATGGCACTAAACACTCCGTGAAAAACAGTGCAAATGCGCTTTATATACTACAGTATCAGCTATCCGTACCTCGTGGTTTTTTCTAAAGGCAAGTTCATTGTTCTAGTAGAAGGGTGAACATAACTATAATGGCATTTCATCACATACATTACTATAAGTATTTGCAAAACAGAGCATACGTCAGTTTAAAATTAAATTGATTGCTTGTAAAATTTAGTATTGTGATAAAAAAAACACAGGACACATATTTATATTTTACTTTTGATGTCATTTTTTTAAAAATTTTTTAAAGGATTATCAAGCATTATATTTTTATAATTTTAGAAGTACCTTATTATCGGGGAGCTTTTAAAATTTCATTACTCTTAGATACTAATCAGGAATTTGAATATTTTCACATAATATATGTGTGCGTTTAAAAATATTATAACATATTACCACTGAAACTTTCAACATTTCTCTTTTAATTTCTTTTTTTTTTAAAAAATCTTACCAGTAGTGTTGCCATCATCATTGAACTAAAATACAACTGAGTAAAGTATAAATAAACTTTTTAATTATATCGCTTAAAATTATTTTTTCTAACTAATCCATTTAAATCCTTATGCCAAAACTTACGATAAAATTTAACATAAATGTTTTGTACAAAAAAAAGATTGGTTAAAAAGTCTTACTTCTGTCATTTTAAAATTATCTGGTGTGGATTTCAGATTGTCTAGAGTACATTTGCAAAATACGAGGGAGTAGCATAAAGTTGAAGTTATTACTAAAATTAATCAAAATAAAGCCTTAATTTTTATTTGTTTTTTAAAGATATCTCTACACATTTACCATCCAGAAATATACTTCTCTTGACCTATCGAAGGTCGTAAGAGTTGAGCTCTGCTGACTACATCGAGAACCGTTATTTGTCTTCTTGAAACACACCCTTTGTGTTGTCAGATCCCCACTCTCGCATTTGTTTTCGTTCGAAGAAAGTTCTTTTTTTAGTTCGAAATAAGTAAAAGTCATTTTGGTCAAGATGGAGAGAGCAAAATCAGATGTGGCAAAATTTCAAGGCCACATCACTTTGATTCCTCAGCAACGCCTCGAGATCAGATTGTCAGTTAGAAGATGGACGCCTTTGATTATACCGTACTCTTTCTTGATCAGATAGAAGCAGTGGCGTAACGGAGAACATTTGGCCCTCCCTGCAAAGTCAGGTTTTGGGCCCCCACGTTGAATTTTACAAAGGGTAGGCACCTGCGTCAGTCAGGCTTTGGGTGGGTGTACGTTACGCCACTGGATAGAAGTTTGTTCAGAAGTGCGCTGCTATAGCCACTGGTGATTATCTGACACTTTTCCAGTTACGATAACTTTACAACGGTCTCCAAAAGTCAGTCAGCATGACTTCCCTGCAAACTTCTATCCTTGTTCTTCTGTTTTATCTTTGCATTGTATTGACCCTTAGTTACCAGTCAACCCCCAAAAAAAACGTATTCCTTTTACTCCAAAAAAACCTTTCTTGATAGCCGATGTCGATGCACTGTCCGATCTTTCGTTGTCACATAAAGAAGTTCTTCCCTGTTTGAAGAGCTCCATCTATTCGTAGGTCTTGCTTCGAGATAAACAGATGTCACCATATTGCGCTTGCGTGCGACGATTTTCCGCGGGTTTCACACCTTCCGCAAACAAAAAGCGAATCACTGTCCTAAGTGCAGATCGACAATGGAGCTGCCATGTTGAATGCTCTGCTACATCCCCAAAGATTACGAGAAAGGACGAGTGACACGTTGGATAGAAGTGTGGCCGACTACCCCTCATTCTGGGCTGGATACAAGCGCTGTTGCCAAACCTTGGAAAGAGAAATTGCATAGGGTCAATTTACCTTTTGACTTTGCATCATATATAAGGATCAATTAATATGCAGAGTCGCCCAGCCAGAATGGTGGCTATGTCCCTCGGCTTGTAACCGAGTGCGTTCGGGTTCGAATCCCGAGTAAGACTTGGTTGTATCTTCTGCGGGAAAGAAGTCGGTCTTTCACCTGAAAAGGATTCCCGTCTCGAAAGGAACAGCATCGCACCCCTCTTCTTGTTATATGCTGGGATCATCGTTTGTAATAAAATCTGTATTCTTTTGTGGTTGTGTTATATGTGTCTGTTCATCTATCTCACGTCTTTCGTATGTATCCCAGTAATAAACATACGACAACAACAACAATTAATATGCAGAATAAATTTCATCCAAATATTTCGGTTATTTTTCAGTAATAATTATATACAACTTAACGATACTCCAACTTTTTTTCATGTAATTTTTCATTCATTTAACAATGGGCAATTATAAACTTGTTTTTAAAGAATCATCATATGAAGTGGACGAACTTGAAGATTGTTCCGGATTTCAAACCAGTATTTTGGATGGCTCATCTGGATTCATACAGAAATATTTTGAGGGCATGTTCTTGCTGCGACATGGTGAAGATCCCGAAACAAAATTCATGTTTTACAGCTATCGAGATCCTATGACTGTTCAGTATGTGTTGAATTCCAATTTTAGTGATTGGGATATTGAACGCAGTGGCTTCGATGCGTCGGCTAGTACGGTGTTCATTATACATGGTTTCAAAGATATCGGAAGTGCCTGGCAAAGGGTAATACAATCTTTCTATTCTTGTTTTTTAAAGGAGTCATATATTCGACCTTTTGCGCATCAGGTTCTCACTTTTAAATATCAAATTCTCTATTCTTTCAAAACTAATTCAAATATTCCGAAATTCAATAGTTTAAGAAAGTAAATCACACATACGGATTTGTGTGTGTTGCTTTTTTCTTCTATTAAAAACTTGAATTATTTTTCTTCACACATAAAGTTTTTTTGTTCAGTACTTTTCAAAACATTTTGCACCAAAATAGTGGGTTTTTTTCTTTCTAATTCTAATGATGTAAAATTAGTAAAAATTAATAGAACAATAAAAAAGGTGAATTATTAAGGTATCCGACTACGTTCGGAAACGTTATTTAAAAAAGTGTATAAATGGATAATTTTCATGATATTTAATGTCACTTAGATTAGAATACATGTATAAAATTGTTTTAAGGACATTTTGACAAAAAAAAATATTTAAATACAATATTTCGGCAAAAAATTAACTTAGAATAACCTTTTTACAAAATGTTCTCGCTTTATGAAAAATGCTTCTACTATAATAATATTTTGCCTGTATATAGCTCAGACCTCTGTACAGAGGCTCAACTATAATTTTTGAAAGATTCATATTATTTTCAGAGTTACAACCAATTGAAATAATTATAGGCGTTTTTTTCCTAAAATTTCATCCTTCTGTTGTCGTAAAACAGGGATAAACCCACTTCTAAGTTATATATTTCAAAAAGTCTAGTTGAGCCTCTGTAGAGAGGTCTGAGCTATATACAGGCAAAATATTATTATAATAGAAGCATTTTTCACAAAAGGAGAATATTTTGAGAATTGCTCATTCTACGTTCATTTTTTGTCAAAATAGTGTGCTTAAGTAATTTTTTATTGTAATACTATTCATAAAACACTTTTATGTACATTTTCTAATCTAAGTGACACTAAATAGCATAAATATTATCAATTTATACGCTTTTGCAAAATCACGGTTCCGAACGCAGTCGGATACTTTAAGGTATTCGACTAGGTTCGGAGATACATTTTTCAAAAATTGATTTTCTGAATTATTTTATTGTTTTAAAGAACATAAATAGACTTAAAAAGTCATAACTATTAAATAACTAACATGTATCGCCCTTTTTTTGAAAAAAAGAATTTTTTTAGGAAAATTTAGCAAATTTTTTAGAAAAACGTGATAAATAAAAATAAATTGCACATTATGCAATTTTAACGTCATTGATATACTTCTTGATCCCTCTGAAGTGTCACAACCTGCAGAATAAAAAATAGTTTTAGAAATAAATATTTTATTAGCATTTAAATTTGATGGTCATGATTTTTCGTCAAAATTACTACATGTTCTAAGCTAAAAATGGCTGTAAAATGTGATTAAATGTAGCTGTCTTAAAACATGCGGTTTGTTACACTTTTAAGGGCCCATAGCATATATGTTATAGATTCCATTGCATTTGATTGGATTATTTAGAAGATATCCCATTTTTTGTGCACATATTATTCATGAAAAGTGCATTCTTCAAAAAACGAATTAAAAAAATATTTTTATTAGTTAGATTAAATGCTATAAAAAGAATTTAAAAATCTCTCTAGTTTATGTTTTAGTCCTTCTTCCTCAATAATTAATTTCTTTCCCCCCTAATGACCCAAACAACATCAAACACCTAAAAAGCATTTTTTCAACCTAGTCGGATACCTTAAATACAAATGTGAAATAATGTACCAAAATTGCTTATATTTTTTATGATATATACAGGGTATCCCTAAACTCAACGTCAAGTGGGAACAAGGTAAAAGAGGATGTCATATTTGTTCTGGAAAAATTTAAAACGAATTCTATGTCACACTTGGTTTTGTGATGAATAGCATATTTTTGAAAATGCTGAAAATTGACACCCTCCAACACATTTTGTACTATGACCACACATTTCACAATTTTATAGTGATTTTTCACTAGCGACTTCTTACATAGCCATGCTATCAATCACAGCTACAAGTCGGGTTAATCCTTTTTTTTAGGTTCAGTTAAAATTAACGTATATTATTTGAGTCGGGGCTTAAAAAAGATGTCTTATTACTTTTACTCTCTAAAAAAAAAGAAAAATAATAGGCAAGTTATTTTCAAAGATGACTTATTTAGTTATGATTCCAAATGGTACAACACTTACCACTTTTCTATCCCTAACAATTGTTGCCAATTTTTTTACAAAATAACTTCATTTCAAAAAACTCAAATCTTAAGTGCGTAACTTAAATTAAGAAATAAATTTAAAAATAAAGTGGGAAGCATTTTTGTAATACATTGATTAATTAAACATTCAAAGTGTTTGCCTTCTTTTCTTTTAAGCCAATCGCAAATATAACCGAATTGCACCAAAGGACTGCTGAAGCAGTGAAAAAAATAAATTTAGCTAATTACTCAGGACTCATCAAGCAATCACTTTAAAAAAATGTAGAGCCTGCCTTCGGTGTAGAAAATAATCTTCCTTGCGTAGTTTTGTAACGGTGGCCAAACAATTAAATATTCAATAAGTACATAATATATTGGCTGCGCATTTCATCTTCCATTTTGAAAAATGTACTCCATTGCACCTGATTGTTAAAACCATTGCCTTCTTTTAGAATAATTTAGGTATCGTCGACCAATTTCGTCCAATGAAAAAACGCCACCAAGTGCCACGATATGTAGCCATACTAAGAAAAACCCGTTCCCATGCACGCAACAATCTTATTCACGCATGCTTGGACAATGGTAGCCTAGTGGTCAAGGTCGTGGATGCACGACCGACGTGTTATAAATTCGAGACTAGTGCCGAAGAAGATCCGCGGTGTAGAGGCCGATGCACGATAAATATATCGAGACTCTAAATTCTCCTGTTGGTGTGGTGTGATAGTTAGGAGATGAGAGTACTTGCTCAGGTATCGTCCACGCCCTATGACCATGGCTCAAAATTGCGAGTTCCGTCGCCAATAGCCCTCGTGCAGCTTAACCTATAGCAGCTCTCTCGCTCACTCTCACACATGCTTCAAATAATAATTTTTATAGGCTGTACCTTCCCCGTGCATGTTCAAGCTCAATATTCTTGATTGCGCATGCCAGAAAATGGTGACATTGTTTATTATTTGCATTGTTATTTCCTCTCTTATTTCGTTGGGTGAAATGATTGAATTTTAGTGTCTATTTTCTACGGAAGAGAACGCAATGAAGCAATACGTAAGCACCCGAAAGACTATTTGATTTAGTAAAATAAGAAACACTCTCGGATCTGCTAGAAAAAATGTAGATTCTTACTTATGCGGCTTTGTCTACTTGAAAAAGAAACATTTTTCATAGTTTTGAATACTATTATACATTTTAGCTGTCGGAATAATGTAGTTGATGTATCTTTTATTTATTTAAAGTGTATATGAATTTTTCTGAAATAGGTTATTTAACTATCAGTCTTTGCCAACGTCGACATGCTAATAAGGAAGGAGTATGCGTGGAAAATGTTTTTTTCGAATGGAAAATGTTTGCGGAAACGATGACAGCATTTGGCGATGTTTTTTGATTCATCGAAATTGGTCGACGGTATAATACGTAAATACCGTAATTTGTGGTGTTTTCCTCTTTAGAAAATAAAGAATGCTCTCATGAAAATTGACAAGCATAACGTGTTCATCCTTGAATGGGGACAATCACGATCCTCCTACGAAGAGGAGCTTATGAACATTCCAAACTTTGGAACACACTTGGCCACATTCGTTGGAAATTTAAAGGTATGAATCGGTATGCCTATTATATTAGCCAACTTTAGCTTCTTTTTTTTACGTTCGTTTGTCGGTACTTACGTACTATCGCAACCGTATTGGCAACATTATATGAAACGAAGCACCTGGTTGCCAATTCAGCGCGTACGACACATATGAATTCGGGGTTGCCAACTTGGCGAGCTATTAATAGAGTTGGCGATTGTTGCAATAGTACATAAGTACCCGTTTGTCTTTTGAAATGTTATACTTTCACTAAAAATCCTGTCTCTGACTTAACACTTTGGACAAGTAAATTCTCGCTCCTTCCGAAGTGAGTTTTATTTTTTGCAATAAAATATCGGTATTAAAATAAATTATAGTTTAAAAAAACGAAAAAATACGCTTTTATAGTGAATCGAACCAAAAAGTAAAAAAATAATTCTTAGTATAAGAATAAAATGATTAACGAGAAAATTAATGTCATCGGGATAAAAGCGTAGGGTGTTCTATATAATTTGTTATAATTTCTTACTAGTTCTATTCCGAAATGCTGAGTTAGTGTAAAAATGTAGTACCCCAACCACCCCACGTTTTTACCACAATGTCATTAATTTTCTCGTTAATCATTTTATTCTTATACTAAGAATTATTTTTTTACTTTTTAGTTCAATTCACTATAAAAAAGCGTGTTTTTTAGTTTTTTTTTAAACTATAGTTTATTTTTCATTTTTTTAGTTCAATCTACAATAAAAGCCTGTTTTTTTAGTTTTTAAAACTATCATTTATCCTTTGTTGAATTTATCCTTTGTTGAATTTATCCTTGAGTTTGATATTTGGGGCCAGAATTATGTGGCTGCTGGAATAAGTCTTGCTCTTTAATGGATATTAATTAATGGATCTGAAGGGTATTTATTCTTTCCCTTAACGGGGCCTCGGATTGCTGTAATGTTAATTCGTATAATCACTTCTAAACATATTGCTTTATAAAAATAAAAAAAATATTTTGCAGTTAGAACATAAATTATTTTTTATTCACATACACGAGTCTTTTTTTTATTTCCATTTTCACAAAAACTACGCACCCACTCACCCTACCTTTTTTCACATAAAGAACACTTTTTTTGTTTTATTTTTTACTAACCAGAAACCTATTTTGCAGTTTTAGGGTTGCACCTTAATCTTTTAGTTACTAAATCTGGAATTAGTCGCCAAATCTGAAAATGGTTTATGCAATTAGTCGCCAAATCTAGAAACGATATAATGAATTAGTCGCCATATCTCGAAATCCTTAAAATCCTTATTTTTGAAGATCCTGATCAGGACAATGAAACAAAATTATTGTATTGTCATCGGTCCTTGACAAGTGAGCAAAATTTCGAATTAATCTGACCTTTTAAAGCGGGTAAAAATCGAGTTCAAAGATTCAATTACATACAAGTGAAGCTTATAAAAACGTATTTAAAAAAGCTGCAGTTTATTTGAAAGTATTTAAATAACTATTCACAAGTAAAATTCACTCATTGAAAAGGTCAGAATGGCTATTTACTGATTGAATTAATGTCGGGTATGAAAATATAAAAAATTTAGTTCGCGATTTATCTAAGATAAATGTAGAATAGTAAAGTCAGCGGCGTGTAACAGACCCGCATTGTGGGAAGGGGAGACAGGATTCCATCGGGCCCAAGGCTGACTTACGACAAGTACGGCTTGGAGCCCCAAACCTGACTTTGTAGGCGGGAAGGCCTTAATATTATCCATTACGCCACTGAATACAGTGTTATAGATATCAGAGGTAAATAAGCAAATATTAGTTTGAAATGCTATGTAATTAGTCTTTTAATCCAACTAAACAACGTGCAAAAACGGGGAAGAAAGTAAGTCTGAAAAAACAGAGTACGAATAAAGTGATTGCCACCCACATAAGGTACATGAAATGAAGTGAATTGATTAGTTACAGAACAACGAGATTGGGGGAGTCATGTGATTTGATTAAAACATATTTTAAAAGAGCACAAAAAGAACGGATTTCCACCCTGCTGATCTCTCAAAATGAAAATGAGTGGGAAGAACACGTTTCTTTCTAAAATAAAGAACGATATGTATCCTGCATTTTTTTTTAAATGAAGTTCAAAAAAAGTGCTAACCCACTCTCTAACTCCAAGTTATATTCAGGGACGTTTTAGGACATGGACCAACTGGGTCTTGACCTCGAGGAAGGGGATTCGTTTCTTCTCTACACGGACTCAGTAAGACCATGATCCCAATAATTGTATTCTTTTAATCAGTGCTTCTCAAACTTTCTATATTTGCGACCCAATATTCAATCATAATATTCATCACGCTCTCCCCTCCATGCAATAACAATGTATTGGATTGGATAATACTATACTTTGACACAAAAGCTACAATACGACTATATAAATATCTCACTCAGCCAATGCGTTAATTGACCAGGACGTATATGTTCGTCTTACTGAAGTACGGTCTTTTTTGTGCATTGTTTTCCATAAAATTAATCCGAAGGCTTTGGGATGCAATAAAAGGACCTTAACAGTGTTTGCGAAGGATTTTGGATTTACTTATTTCAGAGGATTTGCTTATGAATTCCTTTCTCTCCCCCCTTCAATACATATACACGCACTTGCGAGGAAAATGGTTGGGGAGCGAATCGCGTAACTATTAATCATCAGTTAAGGGATTAATTATAAACTGTACAAACTATCAAAATAAGTGTTAATTTTTGTATTTCACTAATAATTATTAAACTTGTCCTTGACATAGTATTGTTAAATTAATTATAAAATGCATTGTGCAGTACTGATCCACTTATAAGAGTATTATATCAGTGTAAATGTGTGTTTTATTTTTTATTATGTCAGAGTGTATTTTGTTTATTTACTTTCAGTAAAATAATAATTTTTTATTCTCGACTTTTCAATATGCTCGCGCCCCCCACGTAGAGTTATCACGACTTCTTAGGGGGCGCCCCACAGTTTGAAAAACCCTGCCTTAAATGTTATTACCAGACATATTCTCCGAAAAACTAGGAATTTCGAACTATATGCCAACTGGTAACACCGGTAAGATTACAATATCATATCATATACATCTTCGATGTTTAGGTCTATGCACATCACCATACACCATCATTACTCATTTAGTCGAAAGGCTGCAGATGGTTTGTGAGATTGTGAGACACGCGCACTTTTAGTTGTTTCAAATTACCATTTGTTTCAGCATTTGACAATGCAAACTGTAAAGGGTGTACCAGGATTATTGGGACAAACTTTATGCAAAGGTAGGGGATATTAAAAGGATTCAGATTTGTACATAGCAATCCATAGTCGGAAATGTCTTCGTTCGACGCTAAGTGGCGTCATTTGCAAGAGCATTTAAGGAAACAGACCTGTAGCACCGCAGTAATTTGAGCTGCCATCGTCTGCAGAACGGTATGGAACGTTTTACGAACACCGAGCTGGTAGATATGTACTTGTTTCACGGATTGGCAGAAGGAAATTCACAAGAAATGGAAATGTGAATATGGATCATTACGAAGAAATAGGCATAGTGAGGGTGGGACACGAGTGACCCAAACTTCAAGCATGACCCAGCTTTGACCAATAAATATTTCAGACGATCTCAATCTTGTGTTTCTTCGTTTCTTGTACCTGCCATGCTACTTTTCCATGACGTTTCCGATCATGGGTTGCTATGCAATTCTAAATCCTTGTGTTGTCCCCTACCTCCCCTTAAAATTTATTCCAATAGTTCTTGGACGCCCTGTATACTTTGTCGCAGTAACTCCTCAGCGTGTTGTTTGAGGTGGAGATCTCACTGATCGTGTTCACGAGGAACTGAACTCAGTAAGGATTGAGAAACCATTAAATCGGACATGAAAGGATAACAAATATAGATATTCTCAATGATTCCCTTTTATTAGTTTAAGCGTTAGAACTAAATACGCGAGATGTAGACAAGGCCACTAAGTAATAAGAAGTAATGGTTACTTATCTGAAATGAGATGCAACCTCGGAGACACGCCAAAGAGAAATCTTCCAATATCTTCTAATAACGACTGTTATTCAGAAGTATAATTCAGAGGAATAAGCTACTATAATTCAAGAATAAGCGACTATAAATCAGGAACTCACTAGCGTGGCTATATTGTCCTCCTAATAATTGTTCTCGATTTTACTTATATGCCATTTAGCAGTGAGGTTCAGTTGTGGAATTGAGTTGTTCTAGCTCAAAGTGCCAGTTTGTCTGAACGGAAAGAAACTCCGAGCGGAAGTGGATAAACCGTGTGTAGCCCAACTATTTATTTAAAAGTGTGGCAAATAGGGCCTGCTTTGGCATAAGAACCCATGATCTCAAGAAGTCTTAAAACTTCACTGGTTATGTTAAGTGTTAGTTAATACCGAAAGGGGCGTTCTTGAACAATAACAAAACATTAAATAGCAATATGAATTCCGGCAATTTAATGTAATTCAGGGCTTTAAAATATAAAGAAATATTTAGAGTCGAGATTTAAACTTTTTGTGACCTGCCTATGATATCTGTTTTAGTCAACAAGAAAGAAAAGACATTGGGATCAACAAATTAGTGTTTATCTGTAAATGGCTGTACAATTATACAAAAAAAAAAAAAAAAAACTCATATTTGAATTGATACTGAAAACTTTATCAATAATGATCTGTTTCTAATAATAATAGAAAATATTTCTCTAACTGTAGACTTATTTATTTACGATTGTTTGGTATTTTGTGATTCGTATTTATTATGAATCGTTTTCAAACGGCATATTAATATATGCATTAATATAAAAAAATCCAAAATTTATAACACCAAAAGAGGAATAACAGCATAGTCGTTGTAACTATTTCAATTAAGTCAAAACAAATTCCCAAACCAGGATTCGACCATTACTTGAAACTTCTCTAAATTGTTGAGTGATAAAAATAAAAGATTACTACACGTATCAAACATTTAACACGCATTTCTTGTTTTCTATTTGAATTTTTACAGATTTCGAAAGATATAGATCTACAAGGTGTTTATTTGATAGGTCACAGTATAGGTGCTCACATTGCAGGGGTTGCTGGGAAAGTAATTAAACAGAAGCTGAAAAGATCAATAGGAAGAATAACAGGTAAATTCTATCTCATTAAATCTATAGCATAAAAATGATAACATGCTACTATGAATAAGGCACAAAAAAGCATATTCTCTCTCTTCATATATACAGGATGTATCAGTTCAACGGTTACAATAGTTTGATACACCCATTCGATGGAAAATCTCACAGCAATGCATGGTCAGATACGCTTTTTTTTGGTGCGGTAGGGACGACACAAAACACGAGAAAGACAGAACACGTACAAGAGGAGATGTGTTTATTTTCCTTGAACTAGAAAAAAGAGCATCAAAGGGGCAATACGGGTGCATGTCGTTAGTATCAGGACAGTCATATGGGAAATCGCGATAGGACTGGCGATAGTCCGCATACTGGTACCGGGATTGTTCTGTACCAAATCCAGCACAGTCTCCTCATTGTTTGGTGTTCTTACTCTCTTCCCGTTTGGTGCTCACGTTCTTGTGTGTCCACGATAAAGAATCCGCTGTCGGACAATCTCTAATGCAAGTAGAGATTCCAATATCGGACTTAAAGTTCAATACCTGTATTCGGTATTTTTTAGGTCTTAATACTGGGATACCGGTTCAAATACATGTAGTAGAAATTTTAGAAAAAGAAAGAAAACACATTTTTTTCTTTGTTTTATTTGCCAGATTTATCAGAGAGTGTAAATATCTCAAAACATAATGACTAATTTATAAATTATCACAGTATATAAAGAATTGGAACATATTATTTATTTAAATCACAAAAAAAGTATAAGTATCACTATTCAGTCTGTGTGGTAAGTAGTTTTTATCATATAAATGATGAAACCAAACCGAAGCATTATCAACTGATTTTTTATGTTCTTTAAAGTTATTCTTATTCTTTATTATGAGTTATTATTTATGAGTATATATATAATAAATTTGAAAAATTTTGAGCCTTAGAGCATGCAAATGTAAATACAATGTGTATAACAAACTCATTAATTTGAAAAATATCGAAATATTACGCACGATTTTGCAACTACAACCTTGTTTTCACATATACGAATATCATACCACGAATCATGTGCTTGTGCAGTATCGCTGAGGTACAATAGGACAGTTTTGGCCCACCTCCTTTGATGATTCACATGTTTTATCACTTCTCTTGATTGTACGATGCAACTTTGTATTCACAGTCTAAATAATTTCGCTCATTAGGGAGGCATAAAAATAAAAACGTATGCTATTTTGTTATGTTGGCGATCCCTGAACACACAGTGGAGACAATTTTAAAAATTTCAAGTAAATACCGAAAAACCGTTATTTAAACTTATGAATACCGGTATTACAAAACTGTACAAATTGCTCAAAATCCGGTAATCGGTATCCCGGTATTGCAATCCTTAAGTGCAAGCATGAAAAGATGGAGTGACTGGGAGTTTGCCTCCTGCGGTAATGTTAAGCGAACAACCGATATATGTGCGGCTCGTTCATTGGAATCAGCCTTCCTATATGCCAGATGCATATCAGCGAGCTTGGCGCGTTTGTGTAACATTCCATCCTACTACCACTTTGTCGACAGGTAAAAAGAAGCTTCATAGTGAGCGCGGCAGCAAAAGCCGCTTGTACGCATGTACCGTCATGTGATGCTTCGTGTCATCTAATGCATACGCCAACTAAAGATTTTCCAGCCTTTTTGCCATACTAAGAATAATAAACATGTTTTCGACTCATACTCATGTGCTGTCTATCTTGTGTTTTCATTACTACGCCAGAAAAGGATTTTCTGATTATGCATTGCTATGTGATTTCCCATCGTTAGGTGTACTCAATCTGTCCTGAAAGTTTGTAATCGTTGAACTGATACACCTTGAAAATGACAGCTTGTATAACACTATATATTTAAAGATTCCTTTCGTTTACTATTAAATGACAGCCAGATGGCGCTACTAGTTACTTTAGAGGGGAATTCCTTTCTCTTCGAGTAAGATGGCCTGGGTTCTTGGTAGAAATTGCCTTCCTTTTTTAAAAGATATGAAATGTGTTCTGAAAGGTGTGTTTTATGTATGTTTTGTGTACTCTGCTGCGTTATGGAATTTAGTCAGAATTAAATATTTGCTCCTATATATATCGCAGTCTTTATTATTTTATTCAAGAAATAATAACTACCATGGGGGACCACAAGTTGATAAAAAAGTACTGATACTGACTTTTACTATGTGCTATTAAGCAACAAATCTTTTCGAAAAAAGCACATTTTCAAAAATTGGGATTTATAAATCTGGGCGAAAGATGATATTACTATCGGTAAATCTGCTGAGTGGCAGAGTCATAAATAATACAAAGTCCTTTTTAATTCAGTTAAAGTAATTGCCAACCGAAATATTACAAATGTTCCACCAAGATTTTAGAGAAAGTGTTATGAATTGTGTGCAGTAGCGCACACAGGAATTTTTCAAGGGGGGTCGAAAGTTCACCATTCTTGTATCATACTCCTTTTGATTTTGTCGATTTTCGGGAACAAAACACAGTAAAAAACTAATTTTTGAATAAATAATTAGCATTAATTAAAAAAATTAATCATTAATAACAAATACTTAATTAAATTTTACGTACTATATACTTACAATTATAATCAATCGGAAAAAAGCAAGGGCTTTGGGGGGGTCCAGACCCCCAGGACCCCGCCCCCTTTTATGCACCACTAATTGTGTGAATGTGCATTTCAAAGGTATAAACAATTGAAGAATGGGTGGGAGGATCAGCTGAATGTTCCTCGTGAAGGACATATTTATGCATCGACTACTGATATGAGATAGTGATTAACATTGATCGTACGGTTTTTCTTGAAGAACGTTAAATATTTTTGATGCAGTTGACACAGTAAACTTGGGACTGTTTTATGGCAGCATACAGGTCACAGTAAATGAAAAGAGTGTATTTTCTTTGGATTCTTAAGCTTTTAACACCAAGATAATTGCATCGAAACAGGGCTAAGCCACCGTGTGTTGCCCCTTATACTTTGAATTGTCGAAATTAATCCCTATTTCACACATCATTGGTTACAATTCAATTAAAGAAAACTTCTGTTTTTTTACAATAGCAGTTGTTCCCAAGTGAAAAATCTCCTTTCAAAGTCTCTTGGTTTTGATTCATATGACGCACTACTTCCTTTCTTTTGGACCATTTTCATAACTTTGAGAGGTGGTGAAATTGCTTGTTGAATCCCTCCCATATATCTCCTTGCGTTTGACATGAGTAATTCCATGATGCATCCCATTCCGTATCTTTAAACGTTTCTAGCCCTCCCTCGGGTTCATTATTCTTCATAAATTATCACTCTAAAATCCCCTAAACCAGAGATGGCGAACCAATAGCACGCGTGCCATTAACGGCACGCGACATAATATTTTGGGCACTCCACCGATCAAAACAATTTGCATATTAGTTCACAAAATATTTAAGTTCACTATGAAGTATTACGATCCAAAGCGAGTGATTGTTCGCTGTGTGGTGAGGAGACCACTCGTTTGTTATTGTCTTGCCTGTTACATTGGGGACTACAATTACTAATAATGAGAAGTTGGTCTACGCATATCATGTTAAATTTCGTTGACACAACTGTATTTTAAAGTTTATTTGTGTTATATTTACGATTTTTAATCGTTATTTAACATGATTAGTTCAGAAAAAAACAATAAGTGCAAGATAGTAAGTGTAGCAGATAATTTCAAGCTTGGTGGACCGAGAAACATCGCATGATTAGTAAAGGCGACAAAGCGGTGTGTGTTTTATGTTCTGGAACAATTTTATGTAGGTCTGTAAAACGGATTCCAGACACATTTAACTGTTTGAAGAAGCCGGGTCATGTTATTTCAACCATATTTTCATCTACCTATGCCTGTGAGTCATTATTTTTAGAGACGAATAACATTAAAGACTCGCTTAGAAGCCGTTTGGAAGATGACTCCAATTCAGCATGCATTCTGTGCTCAAAGTAAAATCTTTTACCATCCTAATATAAATTATTTCTCATCTAATCTGCAACAACAGGAGTCACACTAATGTTACTTTAATTTGAATTACACGTATAACAAACATTTACTACCATAAAGTGCAAAATATATTTTCTCGAAGTAAATAAAGAGTTTTGACTTGTTAGTATTTAGTTTTATTATTTTTCCAATAATCACAAATCAGAATTATTTGATGACACGTCTATACCTTATTAAACATTTCTTAAGAAAAAATGGCATCAAGGTTCGCCACCTCTGCCCTAAGCCGAAACTTACGGGAAAGTACCTGTTTCTCTTGCAGAGAATGTTGGATGATGTTTGCAGTGTGGGACTGGGCATTGTCCTGCTGGTAAAGGATTTTGCCCCCCCCCCAAAAAAAGGGTATTGTTACTGACCGCATCACATCGTCCACGTATCGTTGGGCAGTAGTAGTACTTTAAGTACAAAGCAGAGACGACCTGATTTCGAGCGCATTGATGCCCCAAGCCATGATGTCTGATGATAGTACAACCATTTTTAAATCATAAAAATCTGAGCGTCTTTTTATCTGAATAAGCTTGTCTAAAACATCTATTTCGATCAAAATGAACAGCAAAACTAAAAGTAGTATTGACCATTTCCTGTAAGTGTATCAAATATATTATATTTCATAAAGGGGCAAAGTTATTTAACTGATTTCTTTATTTATTAGCACTGGATCCCGCTGGTCCAAATTTTTACGAAAATGATATCCCTGAACGTTTGAAGTCGTCAGATGCTTCCTTTGTCGATGTCATCCATACAAATGGAGCCTGCAACCGCATGCAAGGTAAGGTAAATGGTTCTTTTTTAAAAAAGTAAAATATCCTCCCGAAAAAGAATTATTAGTTAAATTTATTGTAGTAATGAAATATCAAAAAATTTTTTTTTTTAAATGTGATAAGCTACTATTCGAAGGAGATTACTTAAGGAGCTCACTGTACGGAGCATTTTCTCTATCTCCGTAATGTTAAAAGTAAATAAGTTTAAAGAACATGAAACAATGAATTACTTTTAAATTTAATGATCTGTTTTTTTAGAGGGAGGGGGTTTCTCTCTCAAATTTATGTGGGGAGAAACGTGAAAAATTTCAAAGCGATGAAAATTTACGTACATTTTAACGGGTAGATTTTTTGGGGGGAATAATATTTTTGACAAATTCTCTCATTAAAATATTTATTTGTATAGTATTAATATGTATGTATAGTTTCGAAGTTATAATGTAAGTAGTGCTTTCAAAAATGTTCCTTTTGTGTTGAAAATTGTACTTTCAAGAAAATGATTTAAAGTAAAAACTTACTATGAGAGAGAATTAATGCATACGAGCACCATAACTTGAATCTCTGAAGTTACCTGTGCTACACACACACACACAACATCTTCTTATCTCCATTTAAATATTTATTATTAATTCTAGATTCTTTGATCGTTTGTAAAGATGACCTTTCTGCTTTCTTTATGTGCGCACAACCTGCTTCTTGTATTGCTATTTCTCATGTTCTTTTTCCTCTGTGACTTCACACAAGAATACGTTCTAATGTTTTTCCGATACGCTGTTATTACTGTGTCCATGATAGTCGTTTGATGCTTCCCTTACGGTTGTGCTTGTCTCTACTGTGAGTTCATGGGAAATCGCAACAATGACTAACAGTCCACAAAAACTACAAGCGTCTTTATACTGTCAGTGCAGGCACTTATTGTCTTGAAAAGGAGTCAAGTTCTTGATTCAAGGGATGTGATATCGCTACACGATTCCCCAAGATCAAGCTGACAGTGTGTCTTCTCTCCCGAACGTTAGTGCCCACTGAAATCGTGTACGGCTATCCTGCACTCATCAATTTCATATTTGCAGGACAATCATGGAATTACGGTCAACGTGAGCACACACACACACAGTAATATCGTGGAAAGATACACCACAGACACTATAGCACATGATCCTGCCTCTAAAATTTTTATACATTTTGGTAGGAGTTTGCTTCGTTTTTACGTTGATATAATGTGACATTTACGCAATCACCGCATGCTCAAAGGTTACTTAAAAATGAAAAACTTACCGCACAATCTTTTTAATACAGACTGTCGAGGGCTATTTTCTCAGCAGTTCTATTGAAAGTGCTCTGAAATGCTATTCCAGCACGTTGTATCCTTTCATGCAAATCTGACATCGAGTACTGCCTTCAATGGTTTAGCGATTTAATTAGTCATTAATGTAGTTAAGGAGCATTTTAAATTTTTTTATCAAGTATTAATACACAGTCCAGTTACATAAATTTGACCACCACCTACTTTCAATGTCGACGTTAAATAACGAATCACAGAAGGCTGGTGGCAGCACAGTGCAGTTGAGCGTATATAAAGGGTACGTGAGGACTCTGAAAAAGATTCCAATTGTTGGCGTAATGCAGAAACGCAGTGATTTATACGACGTCCAAAAGAGCATAACCACACATTGGCTTTCGAGCCAAGGGTGGAAGCATTTCCAAAACAGCTAAGTTTGTAAACTGTTCAAGGATAGGAAAATAGGACTGTTCAAAATCGGAAACATGGCAAATGGGGTGCATTACAGGCCATAGATGACAGAGGTGAACGACAGCTGTGGAGATGCGTTCGGACGAATAGGCATGCTACCGTTGAGCAATTGACCGTCCAGATGAACCAAGGGGCTACCAATAGTGTCTCCCAAACTACTGTTCAACGAACGTTGCTACGTTTGGGCCTCCGAAGCACACCTATGCTGACTACTATTCTTCGGCAACGAAGGCTGGAATTTACATGCCAGTACCATGACTGGATGTCCACTGAGATGCGACTGGTAACGTGTTCCGATGAATCACGTTTTATGCTCCATCGGACAGATGGGCGTTGGCGTATACGACGGAAAACCTCTGAAAGCAAGCATCCTGCAATTATTGTCGGAACGGTCCAGGCTGGAGCATTATGGTCTGGGGAATGTTTTTCTGGCATTCTCTGGATTCTCATCATACTAGAAGGCACGATAAATCAATACATGTACGCATCTGTCCTTGCGGACCATATCCACTTCTATATGCACCTTTTTCCTCAGGACGATGGCATCTACCAGCAGGACAATGTGAAGTGTCATACAGCTGGCAGTGTACGTGCGTGATTCGAAGAGCACCAGGATGAGTTTACCGTTTTCCCCTGTTCAGCAAACTGACCTGACTAAAGTAATTCGAGAATCTGGGGGACCTTCTGGAACGGGTTTTTCACTCCAGGGATCCTCACCCGCGTAATCTAGCACAGCTAGCTACGGCACTGGAGTCGTCATGGCTCAACATCCCAGTGAACACCTTCAGGAACCTAATTGACTGTCTAATTGTACATCTCGCAGTAGTCCACTCTGCGAAAGGTTGTTATTCTAGCTTTTGACAGATGATCTCATTAATGTAACTGGATTGTCAAATTACAGGAATGTTTACTTTAAATGATCCCAATAACTTAAGAAATATGTTTTGAATTCTCTAGGTTGGGGCTTGCCTTACGCTGTAGGCCATTTTGATTTCTATCCAAACGGGGGGTATTTACAGCCAGGATGCAAAGAAATGGTGAATTATCTTTTTGATGTGAATTTGACAATTGCTGAAGTCGTTGCAAAAGCTCTTCTCGGAACAATTGACTCTACGGGTAAGTTTTATTATTACTTTTCAGTGAATGCATTTAATAATTATACGTTCATTTACTCTTTAAAAGGTTCCGAGATACTTATCTCTTCCTCGAGTTTGAATTTCTTTACCATAATTTTAGAAAGGATTCTGGTTGATTCGACTGAATTTGATTTGAGACGCTCCGGGTCAGAGTGAGCGCATAAGTTGCTTGGAATTTTATCTTCTGCTGATCTAGATAGCTTGAGAACTCCTTATGTAATTCGTGCAATTGCATGGGGGTTGCGAGATCTTTGTAAGTGGACATATTGTATAACCTTATCACTAATATTAAAAAATTTAAATAGAAAAGTTTTTCACTTCCGGATAAAATGTTATTTTAGTTATTTGATCAAGAATTTCAATTTTCTTATGCGATGAAATTTGGTGACCAAATATTTTCCTAAAAGCCATCCACATAATCTGCTACCACAGTAAGGGTGTAGAATATAAATCCTTTGTTTGCTTTATCGATGGAAACAAAATTAATTATTTTGTTGGTTTGCATTTGTAATTTTTCATAATGGTATTGAAATTGAGCATCCCTAATTCAGAATTCGTGATGAATGTAATGTTTTTATTGCCAAACTTTTAAGTATCAACTATACTATAAAATGGATCAGGCAACATAAAGGGCCTTCTAAATATTGGATCTGTTCGAATTCCCTTTTTTCCTTAGAAACTCTACAAAATATTTCGTCTTGCAATAACATTCTTGTAAAAATTGAAAAGAACCTTGAAAGTCTTAATTACACAAATATCCTTGTGTCTTACTTTTGTTCGTGGTAATACTAGAATTTCTGTAAAAGAAAGGGCTGATTTCTTGGCTAAGCCCACAACCAAGCGGGGGATTGAAATATCATTTAATATTCCAAAATCGTTTTACGAGAAAAAAATTGAAGAAAATATTGTCACTCTTTGGAACACTTAGTACACGCAATCAGCTCACTCATTTCTGACAAAGAAATGTTTTCCAACCATTTTACAAAGACTGTCTTGTGATAACTTTTTTTACATATTTTAAAATCACACAATTCCTTACTGGTCATGGTAATTTTAAAGTGTTCTTACACATTTAACATGTTCCCTTCCAAACAAGTGACTTCAATATTGGTGGTGAGCAAAATGCTGAACATCTTATCCTTTGTTGTTCAAAATTTAATAAAGAAAATGTGCCTTTTGGGATTAAACGAAATGCTCTTAAAACCAATTGGCCTCTCAATTTTTTTTTTCAGCTTCTTTCAAGTAAAACTTCATTCGTAATATTTTATGTCTACATTCATTTGATTTTGTAATCTTTTGTGATTTTATAACTTTTTTTTGTTTTGGTTTTGTTTAATTTTGTAATGTACTTGTTTGTCTTTGCAACTTATTTTTTTGTTTTTGTTATTTCATTTGTTCCGTATAACTTTTGTTTATTTTTCCTTTATTATAGTTACCCAATTTTTTCAATTCCTACTATTAGCTCACACTCTCTATATATTTATTTATCTTAGTGGAATTTTCAATCGTTAATAAAATACATTTTAAATCGCTCAATTGAGCTGAAATTTTTTATACATGATTATTTTGGATGACAATACAGTAATTTAATTATAATCAATAAAAATTATTTGATTAAAACTAATTATTCAAAGAATTACAAATACAACCACGTTGACATCATTTTTGGCGACTTAGCGACCCTTTTGGCGACTTGTGTCAAAATTTGCAAAAGTTTTTTTTTCTCACATTTTAAGCGTTCATTTGAGCTGAAATTTTCTATACTCTATTGTTTTGGGTAAAAATACGATATTTTCATTATAATTAATTAAAATTAGTGGACTGAAATTAATTATTTAAAGAATTACAGATACAGCCACGTTGGTTTCAATTTTAGCGACTTGGGTCAAAACTTTAAAAGATTTTTTTCTCACGTTTTAAGGCATCTAGTTGAACTGAAATTTTATATACACGATTGTTTTAGATGACAATACGATACTTTAATGATAAGTAATAAAAATTAGTTACCACTTAATGTTGCGATTCTGTCCTATGTATATACATATTTATATTAATTGTAATTATTTAATAAAAAGAAGCTAAAATAATTTTTTTTGTTGATCTAAGTAGGAATTGACTTAATTTTTTTATATTACTTGTTTTTGTTTCGCTTACTTCTGTAAGACCCGTATGATGCTTGTGGTGCACGAGGATTGTTTTATCTTCAATTAAAAAAACATGCCCAAGTATTAAGATTCTTCAAAAAGTTTTCCAAAATAAAAAAAAAATATCTTATGTTATGCGGATTTTTAGATCAATTGTATTTTATTTACCTGAGTACCTTATTATTGTTAACAAATATAAATCAAAAGAGGGCAACAAGGAGATGACAGAACTGATTGGAGGGAAACACATGATTGCATTTATCATGTGACTATAACATATGAATTTAGCCCATCTAGCCCAATACAGCTGTTTCCAATGTATGCAGATTTTTGCGTAAATTTCAGTAATAGAAACAATCATTAAAAAAAATTAATTACCGTGTTCTTTACGAAAACATTGCATAAATGAAAGAGAAATGATTCTATTTGTGTGAGAGCAGTTCTTTTTTTCTTTCTTTCAAAAATAGATATTCTAAAAAGAAATCAACCTATGAGATTTCTTATTGTTGTAGCCCCATTGTCTAATAAAGAAGAGAAGATTATAATTAGTCTCCGAACTTATGTGTAAAAACAAAGGCTTGTGCCTGATCCCTGATTTACCTTTATAGAATAATTGTAAGCAGATTCATAGTACGGTTCAGATTTTTTAAAGAAGCACCTGATTTGAGGGCAAAAAGTTAAACTTGTATTCTAGAACCAATCTTAAGTATTTCAATTTATTTACTCAAGATACAGGATGGTTGAATACGAGGATATTCGATGAAAAAGAGGCAAGAGTTTTGGGATACCTAGATCCTGTTTTGCGCGGCACAAATTGACTCGTGTGAAAGGGTCCATAGGGAACTATCGTATATTTGGTACTTTTCCTCTATATTTTTATTATATATAATTGTGAGGTGAATTTAAAGCACTTTTTTACTAATTGATATCTACATTGATTCTTATTTAGACATGGAAGTTATAGACAAGCACATCGCCTGCAGCCATACCAGATCTTTTGATGTTTTTCTTGCTAGCCTCACCAGCGATGCTTGCCAATTTCTTGCTGTAAAGTGCTCAAGCTGGAAAAAATACCTATCTGGCCAGTGCGATGACCACACCACAGTTGTCATGGGATATCACGCGGACTCGTACAAGGCGCTGATCAACGACTCAGAGCACGCGAAGTTTTACTTGGAAACGATGGACTCACCACCGTTTTGTGTTTCATAAATCTTACACCCATTCAGACACTTTCAGTATAATCTGAGATAGGAAAAAGTAGTTTATGTCGTTGTGATTAAATGTTTTCTGACTGTTTCTGTTTATTGTGTTTGGTCCTGTTGTTTAAATTTTTTAAACAAAATCTTAAATGTATTTCAGTGAAATATTACATATGTAAATATTTTCATTAGTTTACTTGATTTCTGTTTTAAAATTACGCTATAATACGAATCAAAATAAAGAATTTTTTGCTTAGAATTCTTCGAAAATTATTCTTAGATTTGATCGAATTAAATTACTGACCATGTCATTACAATACTGCATTAATGTGGATAAACTTTCTCTAGAAAACCAACTTTCGAATAATTATTCATACATTATACACTCCCAAGTACATGCTGACAAGCAATAAGCAAAGTAATTATGCATTATTTTGCATATTTTCTTTTATTCTTGTTGATACTGATGCATTGTCTTTGTGCCATTTTAGACGTTAAACGTAAAAGTATGAAAAGAATAAAGATAACAATAACCATAAAAGTAACAAAGATTCTAGAAATTCAAAACTAGGGTCATCCATGGTTGTTATTATTTTTAGGTAAAATATTACTGACTACAAGTACAGGAACAAGTATTTAATGATCTTTAAATTCCACAATGCAACCGCAGACACAAAACCTTCATAAAGCATTCTCTTAGAACACATTTAACAGCATCTTACAAAGGCAGTTCCTCACCAAGAGGGTCCGCTGTCTTACTCGAAATCCTACTTGGAAAGAGAAAAGAACTTTCCAGCTGAATAAGCTACGAGTTTTTGACTAATTGTATCAAGGCCAGCAATTTTTCATTATTAGCATCATCCTCTCTTATTTCTTCACTTTAATCCACTTAATATAATAAATCTCATTAGCACATCACGTTTCCTCTGCAAAAAAGGGGGTTGTTAAAACTGTTAATAACATCAAGATATAAAAACTTCAAGTCAGTTTCTTGAGGGGACATCTACTTCTAAGTTATTTTATGGATTTTCTAAATTGTTCTTCCTTTTCTGGCAGTTTTAGAAACTTTGACAAGGAATTCAGTGTTTTTTCCTCCTAATGGGCTGCATATCTGAAACTATGTCTTAACAAACAAGGCAAGTCCCCATATGTGAAAGCCATGGTGGCATCATCTAGTGGAGGTTCTTGTTACCAAATTGTGACGCTTGAATAAAATTTGTTTAGTTCAACCTCTCGATGGTTGTTAAATATGGCCATGATCTAACTTTGCTGAGAATAGTAGAGCCAAATTAATACTCAAAGGATCCTTTAGGTGCCATAAAATCATATGACATGCGTGCGTACGATTTTCACATCCAGAAAATGTGTCCACTCCAGTCAATATCAAAAAAGTAACCTTCAACATACGAAGAGCCATCGATCCGACACGAATTTAAGTTGTTTCTGTTAAATGTCAAGGAACCTGAGCTTGATCCAGAGCACATTTTCGGATAGGAAAATTCTCCAGAATTCAGGCATTCTATGACGTTGTAACAAGTATATCTATTTGTTAATTTTTTTTAAACATAGAAGCATTTCATAAGAACGCCGTTTTTTTCTCTCTAGCATTTAATGTGATTTAGCATTACGAATGAAATATGAAACATTTTTTTAAAAAAATATATCGTCTGAGATAGAAATGAGAAATGTAATATATAATAAAATATGTTCTTTTTCTATAGGTAGTAGGATCAGAATAAAATTTTATAATGCTAGAATCTTTTACCTTATGAAAAATTTTCAAATTTGAAGGCCTATTCTTTAACATTATGCGAAGCAGCCTTCAATCCCCTGTTGCTTCCTCGAATTTTTAGTCCTTTAAGGCTACACGGAACCCGAACATTTTTTTACCAAACGAATTTACCGAACATTTTTTTTTTTTGCCCATATTATTGAGAAGACTGCCCCTAAATTTCAGATCTGTTTACAAATTAGTTTTTAAGTTCTGAAAATTGAAATTAATAAGCGTTTCACACTACACTAAAAGAATTGGTTGTGCTCAAAAATATTTTTATTTAACTCAATTTAAGAGAGGAAAATTACTTTAAAATGAAACCTAAGAAACATCGAAAAAAATATCATTTTGCAAAAACATTCAATATTTTTTCTCTGGGGAAAAATCTGTGTGTGTGTTCCTTTCTCAATAACTATATTATTCTCAAACTCAAGATTTTTTTTAAATAATATTGTTTTCCTCTGCTGAAACACGGCAATGCAATAATACTTAAAAAGACGTTAACCCTTCAAGGACCATAAAGTTACTAAGAGTAAATAAAGGGTGTATTTTTAGAGGTATAGAACTTTAAATTGCAATAAAACAACGATCTATTATTCGATTGACATGAATTTTTTTTTTATTCGAAAGATAATCTTGTGGCATTACATTTTAAATATGATCAAGCAAGGCGTAGATTCGTCGAATGGGCCCAAAACGAGATTGCCGTTGTTCCCGATTTTCATAAGCGAATTTTGTTTAGCGATGAAGCGCACTTCTGGTTGAATGGCTACGTCAACAAACAAAACTGCGGCATTTGGAGTGAAGCTAATCCACAAGTGTATGTCGAAATACCGTTACATCCAGAAAAACTGACTGTTTGGTGCGCTTTATGGGCTGGTGGAATCCTTCTTCAAAAACGCTGAAGGCCACAACGTTACAGTCAATGGTGATCGGTATAGAGCCATGATTACTAACTTTTTCATTCCTGAATTGAACAATCATGATGTCCAGGAGCTGTGGTTCCAACAAGACGGCGCAACATGTCACACATCTCGTGCCACAATCGATTTATTGAAAGACACGTTTGGTGACCACCTAATTTCACGTTTTGGACCTGTGAATTGGCCTCCAAGATCTTGTGATTTAACACCGCTAGACTATTTTCTGTGCGGCTATGTAAAGTCATTGGTCTATGCGGATAAGCCACAAACGCTTGACCATTTGGAAGACAACATTCGCCGTGTTATTGCCGATATACGGCCACAAATGTTGGAAAAAGTCATCGAAAATTGGACGTCCAGATTGGACTACATCCGAGCCAGCCGTGGCAGTCATATGCCAGAAATCATATTTAAAATGTAATGCCACAAGATTATCTTTCGAATAAAAAAAATTCATGTCAATCGAATAATACATCGTTGTTTTATTGCAATTTAAAGTTCTATACCTCTAAAAAAACACCCTTTATTAGCATGTAATTGTTTATTTTTGTTTGTTTAAACTAGTGATTCCCGAAGTGGTCTATATCAACCACCAAGGGCTTACGTCGCCGAAAAAATAATTTAGGGACCCATGAGATGTAAATGGGGTCTACGATAGAGGTTCCTTTCAAACCAGACCGTTACTTTAATTTTAAAAGAAAATTTAATCAAATGGAAACCAGATTTTACCTATTCAAAGGACTTATTTACTAAATTCAATGAGGTTAATTTGCAGTTACAAGGTGACATCATAAATTTTGTTGAAACAAAGACCATCTTTTTAGCGTTTCTTGCCTGAATTAAGCTGAAGGAGAATAATATTAAACGTCGCGAATTTTCCCAGTTTCTCAATCGGTCACAGACAATCTGCAAGGAAAATGACGTTTAACCTACGTTCAACATTTAAATGCCCTTTATTCAGATTTTGAAACTGAGTTTGAGAATGCTTTGACTATAATAATTACTATAGTAGGTAGTGAATTCATATGGTCACATTGAAAAAAACCGCGAAAGATATGTATTTCAAGTGGAACTGATAGGAATGGGCAGTGACGGAAATCTAAATTTTAGAAACGGATGTCAGCAATTTTGGCTTTAAAAGATATAACTGTCATTTATCCCGAATTATCGAAACTTGTGCGAAAGTTTTTAATTGATTTTCATAGGGAGGAGGAGTTTCAGCGAGATTGCAAATCTCCAAAATAAATAAATAAAAAAGACTGGACACACACTGTACTAAAATCGAGGAGATTTAGGGTTAAATTTAACAAAATTGATGCAAAATGCTGAAAATTTGTAATTGAAGCATCAGTTTCATCCTTCCTTTTATAAACATTTGTTTATTGATCAGTTATTTTGTGTATTAATTAAATTTTAATTTAATTAACATGTGTTTCTTAGGTTTTAAACACTTTACTCCACTACAGTTTGAAATTTAAATTTTTAAAGACAATGTAAGTGGATAAATTTGAAAAAATTCAACTTTAGGTGGGCAGGGGTCTACACAAAACCAAAAAAAAAACGTGGCAAGGGGTCATATGAGACAAAAAGTTTGGGAACCTCTGATTTAACTTAATAAAAATCTTAAGAAAAATATGTAACAATATGTAGTTTTTTGGATCAGTGTATAGTTTTTTCAAGCATTTGTTCAAATATACTTTATTATTGCACAAACTTATACTTACCTAATGACACAAATATGTGAGAAAATGCAGTGATATATATGTAGCAGGATTCAAAAGTTCCCCGCCTGTCTAACTTAAAAAATAATACCAGTGAAATTTCTAAAACACATCCTCTTTCGAAATGAGATTCTTCAGCAACAGCACACTTTTTCATCGCCTGTAAAGTTCATCGAAACATTTCTGGAATCCATGTCCTTTAATTCAGCCTGAGATGCAATTTTAACTTCATCTGCAGATTAAAATCTACGACCCTACAAGTGACGTGCAGTTCAAGAAATATTCCGATTCTGAAGTTTCAGAGGGTGATGTTAGGGGAGTAGAAGGATGAATCAAAACAGTTGTTTTCATTTTCCCCCCGTCGTTGTTTGAAGCATGTTCTTACGTACCACTGCAGAAAACTTTTCATGTTTTCAGAGGTGCAGGAAGTCTGTGGATGTACAGAGCGTTCGTCGTCTTAGACACTTTGTGACGGGGCTTTATCGCGACTTCCACTAATTTTCCTCTTGGGATTCTTTGGGGCCAGAATGGCAATTCTTTCCAACCAGCTCAAGAATAGAACGTGCTTATGCAAATTAGGAATCATATATATTGGAAGGTTAGCATTCGCGAGGATCTCTAAGTGAAACTCTGAGTGCTAAGTAAGCTAAGCTAAGTGAAGTGAGAAAAATTCTAAAAGATGAGTCTTCATTCTGCGAGTTGGTCTAACAGCGCCGGTGTAGATAAGTCAAAAGTGGGTCCGAGACCAGCAGAGCATTGCCTAAGCCAGAGTCAGCCAGATTAAAGGTTGGATTGACGTTTTACGAACCGTAGCTGTTTACCCAGGAATTCATCTAAACTATAAGGATAGTGCGGATACTGTTAAGTTAGGAATTCATATATAAATATAGATTCAGTTGTTAATTGCGCTAATTATCAGTAATACATTTTGCGTTGTTTCACTCGTGATCAATATCCTCCTAGACTAGTATTGTTGTTGTAGTATATATAAATTAAGATCAGAATAAACTGATTTTATTATGACTGAGTTTAGTGGTGCATCCTTCATTCCCTTAGGTGTAGGTCGCGTGGTTAGTGGAGAGAGGGTATCCCCAAAGGAGGGGATACCACAACTTTTTCTGCCATCTCTCAAACGTCGATTCCACTCAAAATCTTGCATTCGCGATAATGCATCACTGCCTTTAACTTACTTCAACATTTCATAAGTCTCCGTTGAACTCTTTTCCAAACCTACACAAAATTTAATATTCTCTGCTCAATAAACGTAATTTCTTTCAAACATCGGCTAGTAAATGCATCCACCTACAAAATACCATGTCATGGCAAGCCACCGACCACGTGAATTGGGACAAACTTTTGAAGAGAAGGGGAAGAATCCAGTGACACAAAAATGTTATCGTATTCGCTCTAGTGCAAAAAAATTTTCACGTTACATGCTCAGTCCGAGAACTTTTGAATCTTTGTTCGTATTATTGCATGACACAATACATAGAAATAAGTAATAAAGAATTCAGCAAGCGGAAATGTTTTATCATTGAAGCCAACTAATTTGACAATTCTTTTTAAAAAAAATTCTTTTTTTTCTTTTTTCCTCGTTTACGTAATTACGTTCGGCATGCGTTTTTTTATATTATTCTGTATATAAAAATACAGAAAAGATATAATTAAATACGACTCTATCACTAATTTTAAAATGGGGTGAAAAATGATTTCTTAGTCATGAAAGAGTTGAGAATAAATAAATAAATACATTTCTTTATTTCTTCAATAAGAATGCCTTTTTCTTTGATAATTATATATGTTCATTTTTGGAAAATATTATAAATGCTGGAATCTTCAAGGACAAAAAAATGAATGAAATGCTGAAAAAAAAAATAGTGTTATTTTTCCCACTACTTGAAATGACTGATTCCTTCCTTCCTGAGGGTTGGCCTTGGCCTTCTCAAGAAGCCTTTTCCAGGCCAGCCTTCTTCCTGCTAGTGTTCGCCAATTCTATGTTCTCAAAACTAGATCTTTTTCTAGGTCATCTATCCATCTAAGATTTGGCCTGCCTTTCTCTTTGTGCCAATTGGTTGGGCATTGAAGACTTTTTTAGTGGTGCGGCCTTCGTTCATTCTGGCAACGTGACCTGCCCATTTAATTCGTTGAATTTTGAGGAAGTTAACGATGTCAGATTCTTTGTATGAGTGATAAAGCTCGAAATTTGATCTTCACCCAGTACCGTTTTCCTAAATTCCTCCAAAAATATATCTTAAAATCTTTTTTTCATAGAAACTTATCATGTTCTCCTCTGTTCGAGACATGGACCAAGTTTCACATGAAATGACCCATTACAAATTCTAAAAAAAATTATTATAGATGTATACAATGAACCATGAGGACTTTCGAGAACAATACGGCCAAAACTCAATGTACTAATACTCTATCTTTTTAATTTAGAAATATAATTTTCAATTAAAAAAAGATTAAGATGGTTCACATGAAGGGTTCACAAAAAAAACCCCTACTTTTCAATAAGTATGATGAATATTTAATAAGTCATTAAACAAAAACAAAAATTTAGATCAAATAATTGTTAACACTTATACCGAAAACTTCGTATTTATTTTAAACAAATCCGGTATGTGAGTGTCGCTCAATACTTAAAATATATAGAAACTATTTTCAATTTCTTTTCATATTCTAAGCATGCGAGTTTTTGTAACACTGCATTCTTGTTGCACTGCACATTTGTGTAAATACTATAAACATACTTATAATTCTTTCTCAATGTCGAGTCTTTTAAATAAATATTGTAATAAATCTGTTGTGCACGCAAATTGTCTCTTTCGAGTTTTCTGTAATTAAATTATTTTCGGAATAATCCTTAATATCTTCCGCATTAATGTAAAAGAAGATTAAAACATTTTACGGATAATACATTAATATGCTAATAACTCAATATCTAAGCTATATGACATACTTTGTTTTATCTTTTCGCTTTAATGTCTTAATCACGATATATGATAATAATCTTTCTTGCAGAGAGATTTCAAAAACTAATTCCTGATGGTAATTCTGAAAGATATTACTTAAGTTTAATTTTTAATTCTGGAGATGTTTCAAAAGACTGATATTTAATGTTCCAATATTTCTGAAATGCTTGATTTTGCAATGTCTTTGTCTGGGACATTTACTCCAGTTGAGAGTTTTTTTCAATTATCGGGAACATTTGATTTGCGGAAAGATGTAGACTTTTAGTAATTATTGTTAAACATTTGCTAAATGTTAAAATTAACTCAGAACCAGAGCTTCAAGCTGTAATTTTTTCACTCCGGTTCAACTAAATATATATATATTTATATCAATTCAGTTCCGGTTTTCATTCCACCATAAATAAGGGTTTTCTGTTCCGTTCCAAATGAATAATTATGTATATTCTTATTTACACTAAAAATATAATTCTATCAAAATTTAGAAGATTTTATTCTTTTTTAATTGTTACACTATGATAGCACTATTTTTTAATTGATACAATTTACCAGCATGTACAATATGAGCGGTGAGCAGAGAACATCGAGTAATGACATTGTTATCCATTATCAAAATCCCATTTGACAACTACATTCATGATTATGATTTGTCTATCTAAACAGTCTATACAAACATCCGTGGAGGATCGCATGCTGAGATACGAAAATATAACTCATGTTATTTTTCTTAAAATAATCATCTATACTTCTATTTCCTTCGAATTAAATCTACCTTCTTCAAGTAGTTTCATGCGATAATGAAATAAAAAAAAGTGCTAGTGAATATCAAAACAGGAAATCGAGAAGCAATGTACATGTGATGATGATAATTATATGGTTGACGTTAAATTAGAAAAATTTTGTAAGTTGGTTTCATAAAAAAATGACTGAAGATATTTCGAACCGAAATTAACCGATTTTTTTTCAGTCCAATTCCAGTTTTCGTTCCAACCAAAGTAACGGTTTTTCCCGGTTTTCGGTTCAGTTGTGACGGATCTATTCGTGATCCTTCCACTAATCCTCTTGGGGAATCCTTGGGCTATCAATTCGCGTTATTTACAACCAACCCTACGGAAGAAGAAATTGTGATATGTAAATTAAGTTTACTATATATAGTCGAGGGTTTCTAGCTAGAGGATAGTAGGAGTGGATGTAAACCAGAAATCAGGTGAGATTGTTACTGACAGGTATCGTAATTGAATTTTTCTGAAAAAGTACTTACTAGGAGAATGCTTATTAGGAAGTATTTTTCCACAATAATTCAATAATGATACCTGTCAGTAACAATCTCACCTGATTTCTGGTTCACATCCACTCCTACTATCCTCTAGCTAGAAAATTTCGACTACATATAGTAAACCTAATTTGCATATCACAATTTCTTCTTCCGAAGGATTGGTTGTAAATAACGCGAATTGATATCCCAAGGGTTTCCCAAGAGAATTAGTGGAAGGATCGCGAATAGATCCGTCACACAGTTCCAATTCAGAACTTCCTTTTGAATTTTGTGATGTAATTAAAACAAACCCACCATTTCTGAAAAAGTCATGTTTAGTGAAAAGTACGACTTAATAAATAAAGTTTAATGTTTTAAGAAGCAATTTAGATTTTTAAATTATTTCAAAAATTATCTCCTGGGTTGTCGCTCTCAATATTTGATAAGCCTTGCCCTTAATGGTATCAGGACTCGAACTCACAAGTTAGCGACCATGTCCACTCAAGTACTGCTGCCACTGAAACAAATAAAAACAATAACTGAAAAATATTTGAGAAACCCAAAACAAGATATTATGTTCATCATTAAATTTTCATTTCAATGTTAAATTTACTCTGTATAAAGTGAAAAATGGATAATTTAAATGCTTTACATGTTATCCTTCATAGGCAGCGGAAAAAATCTCGCCATCAGTAACCCAGGGAAACATTGAAATGTAGAAAAATGGGTAATGATGCTTTTGTTCATAATCTGAAATGAAAGATTTATCCAAAAATGGTTATTTACGAAGTTCTTAAGCAAAATTCGACACTTTGTTCCACAAGAACCAAAGGCATTAAATAAACATTCTTTTCGAATAAATTTCCTCTTCTAAAACTCATTTAGTTACGCATTTAAATAATAGCATGTTTACATAATTTTTAAAAAAAAAAAAAAAAAGAATTGGAAATAAACCAATTAATTATTCTCGGATCAAATAAACACAATAAAAATTCAATATAAGTCTCTGAACATTTAATAGTAACATTTATTTACACCCATAATCATAATTAAGATCATAAATTAAGAATAATTCAGAATCTCACAGAAATTGAACTCTAAAATAAAAATTTCACCTGTAGAATTATCACACACATCTTGAAGAAGAATATGCAAATTACAGGAAACCACCAGATGGCGCAGATAGTACGTCACAATGACGAAAGTGTAAGAGAGGGTATATAAGGAATGGTGGCAAAGAAGTAAAATTGTTCACAAGCGCTTTAAAAGCCTTTCAGTGCAATAACCGCATAGTTAGACACAAAGGAAGCATTTGGATGATTTTTTACGTGGTAGAATTATTGAACGACTGAAATGTGGACGTACCTAGCTGGAAGTATCCGAGGAACTTGAAATCACCCAGAGTGTCATCTCTAGGCTTTGGAAACGATTCCAAGATGATGGTAATGTGAGTAGATGTTACAGCACAGGTCGCCCCAGAGTTACAACGCCGAATGAGGACCGGTATATATATATTTGGCAGTTACTGCCAAAAGAAACAGACGGAGCACAGCCTCAGACCTGTCTCGTCAGCTCTCTTCAGCTACAGGTATGACAGTTTCAAGGCACACCGTGTACAGACGCTTAGGGCCCATTGGTCTATATGCTCGTAGGCCTGTCAGATGTGTTCCACTTACCGCAACTCACTGTCGCCTGCGATTAACCTGGAGTAGACAGCATGCATTGTGGACACCACAACAGTGGTCTTGTGTGATGTTTCCCGACGAGTCCAGGTTTAGTTTGCAGTCTGATTCTCGCCGGACTTTAATATGAAGAGCGCCAGGTACCCGTTACCACTAAGAGAACACCATTGAACGACACCGTTACGGTGGTGCAGGGTGGCTCGTTTCGGGAGGAATTATTCTTGGTTCCAGAACTGACCTGTATGTTAAGAGTATAACGATGACAGGCCACATCTATCGGGAAGTCATTCTGGAACAACATGTACGTTTGTTTCGGGGCGCCATGGGTGCTGAATTTCTGTTTATGGATGACAACGCCCGTCCTCATCGTGCAAACATTGTAGACGAATGCCTTCAATAGGAGGATATCACCCGTATGGATTGGCCAGCATACTCACCGGACTTGAATCCAATACAGCATGTGTGGGATATGCTTGGCTGACGAATTGCAGCCCGTCAACCCCCTCCCACCTGTCTACCGGAACTTCGGAGGGCATTGCTTGATGAGTGGTATAATATTCCCCAAGATCAGATTGATAATTTGATACTCAGCCTGCCTAGGCGTTGTAAAGCCTGTATTGCATCGTCCGGTAGACATACTCTGTATTAACCATCATACTAACCATGTTATACTGTTTTTGGTAAATAGGTTCTTTTTTGAAATTTGCTCCAGGGAGTAAAAATCGCAATTTTTATTAATTATGTCAAACATAGAGCATCTTTTTTGCTCTTTACCTTTTGTTTAATAAATAGACTTTACAAATAAGTCAAATTTGTTTTGCTTCTGTCTCTTTCTTTGCCTGAACTTCATTATCCTTAATTTATGGACCTGAGTGTAAAAAAAAGACAAGATCTGGTCAGCGGTTCGGAAATCAAAGGTATTTGTTTTTCCTCCAAGCTTACGATTCGTTAGATGCACCATAGACCCCTAATGCTAAATAGCCAAGCAAGTAAAATTAAGTCCTTATAGATACATGCATTTCATCAAAGAATAAATATTTTAAAAATAGAATTTCTTAATTCCGATTAAGATTATTTTTACTTCGAATTATGACGCGCTTTACAACCACCTGCTGTTCATTACACAAAACGATTAAAAGTTCTGCAGATGAATAACAGCTGAAGTTAACAATGTAATCAGAAGATACGTAAAAAGGAGATCAAAGCTAAGATTAATTATTCAAGGGGAAAAAATTTCAAATCGCCAGTACATGACAAAAAAAAAACGTTATAATGATAACGCGCGTATCACATATATATTTTAATTAAACTATTAACAAAATGAATGAAAATTCTCCTGTTTGCTTAAAAATATTCAAACTGATAAATAATGTGGTGGGAAAAATATTATTTTACTGTGTTCAATTATTCCCTTGTAAAGTTTATCTTTACATGAAAGCTATACGTGCACCTCTGGTAATATACACGGGGATATTTTTTAAATTGACACTATTAAGAGCCCCCTGGAGTTAGATCTAACAACCGCAATGACACCAAGCTTGATATGCAGATTATATATAATAACATAAAAAATAAATTCCGTAAAAAAAAATCACAAAATTGACGATAGGGGTATTTATAGCGCTGTTGTAGCTTTCTAGACCTAGAATCAGCATGAAACATGGGTATGAAAGATGCTTTCATGTACGACAACCGCGCCAATAATTTGGGCTATGAAAATATCTAGACAGCTCTAAAGAATAGTAACTATATGTAGTACGTTAGTCAATTATAATTGTAGTGTGTGTTATGTAGTAAATTATAACTGTAGTAAGCTCAAGTAATTATGTAACACATTATACCAGGATAAGCATTACTGGTAAAGCTGTATTATCTTAATCTTCTACAGCTCCTCGTGAGCTTGCATCTTGACAGGAGCTATGTAAAGAGATGTATAGCTTAATGCTTGTAAAAGAATAATTAAGAAGTTTGACGGTTTCCACCAAAGGACCCGTTCCCTGTTAGGGAACTAATGACGTCTCAATGGTCAGGTAGTTTCGTGTGAGAAACTATCTAACACCGGACACTCCGATGCTTATGTTCTAAGGCAAGTCAACATTTGACCTCCCTTTAGCCTGCCGAGAGAGAGGTGACCGGCATAATCTCTACGCCAATCTCCGGCTTCAAAATCCACCCCTCGAGGGGTAACAGGGACCAATGGCTGGATAGTAATCCCCATTACGTCCAAACAGAAATGATTCTGTCTCACGTGTCGCTTTTGTGTGGGTGTGACAAATTCTATCTTTAAACAGAACCAAAAAGGGAAACCCATTTACTCTACCACGCTCCAGAGACGCTTCTACACGCTTCAACACTCAATGACGCCCCAACACACTGCAACGGATTATCTTTCTCCGATTGACTTCCAAATTCACTTGAATTGTCTCACACTTACAGTGAGGACCGAGGTTCCAGACAACCAGGATGTCAATGTCGTACTATATCAGGCTTTCACAGGAACTATCCAGTCTTAACAGTGACCTCAACAGAGCTGTACCTTAGCAAGTTCAAAGAAACTGTTAGACAATTCGCTCAGCCAGAGAACAGAAACCTGTGTCGGAAGAGATGATAACAAGTGTCGCAACTATAATCGCCAACGGATCTCAGGGAACCATTGTTGGTAGACATATCCCAGACAGTGTGTGGAGTATTCCTTGAGACATGTTGCGTATGGCCATAGGAAACATTGTACAAGAGAATGCACGGTGTAGTGTGGGATCGGTGGTGAAATTGAATAAGATCGAACTCCTCGCCGGAGAAGTGAATGTAGTGAATAAAGCAACATTTCACTGAGATTTCGTATGCGCTATTATTTTCTTCTTTTGTAACACTTTTTGCATTTTATAGTGTTACAAATATCCTTATCGGAGATTTTTGGAACTAATTTTTTCCCCTCAGAAAATCCAACTCCCCCATGCTATCATTCGTCTCCGTTCAAAGTTTGGTACCATTTCTTCTGTTAAATTGAACAACGGGTGGCTGGCTCTGAATAGTGTAGTCCAGTGGCTCCTACAAAGGGGGGATGTCCCCGGATTCAGACCCCCCCTCAAAGCCCTTGATTATTTTTCCGATTGATTGTAATCCTACATGTATGGTACGTATAATGTAATTAAGTGTTTGTTATTAATAATTAATTGTATTAATGTTAATTATTTATTCAATAATTAATTTTTTACTGTTTTTTGTTCTCCAAAATTGACAAAATCAAAAGAATATGTTGGGCGGCGGCGTATTGCAGCGTGATACGAGAATGAAGAACTTTAAAACTTGGACCCCACCCCTTGAAAAATTCCTGTGTGCGCCACTGGTATAATCAATAGCATCCCCCTGTATTTCAGGGATGTAGTTCTCCGATTTGATGATAAATTTTTTTTAAAAAAGGGAGGAAACAAAGAAAATTATTAAAATGATAATGATAACTATTATTTGTTAAACACCTTACAAAAATTCAGAAATGAGGAATTTCTTGATTCTGTTTCACATTAACCGTAAAATTTCAACAGCATTTCTTTCTTCCCTTTCGAAATTTAATTTAAATTTCCCCAACACTTTTGAAAAAGCCTCCGTATGCATGCTTGTGTGAAACAAAATAGTACTAATTATTAACTATTGAACTATGGAAAAAGTTAACTCACAACTACACTGCTGGCCACTGTAAAGGCATAACCCTGAAGAAAGCATGAAAATAACATGAAATTTACAACATGCATTAGTGGAGGTGAGATATGCAAATGATTAGAATTTCAGCGCAGACACACATCATGCGCGCCTGTGGCGCCTCCTCAAAGCGCTATTTAAGGCATGGAGATTTCGACGATTTCAAGTTCGGCAATTGTGTTTTTCTTCTGGTTTTTTCAAAAAACGATCAGTTATGTCTCGTAGAAAACGGTAATCAGCTTTTGATCAAGTATCCGAGTTCGACAAGGGAAGGATAGTGGCCTACCGAGGTTGTGGATTATCTTTCAGGGAAATCGTTAGTCGTGTTGGACGAAACCAAACAACTGTAATGCGGATATGTGACCGTTGGATGCAGGAGGGTACGAAGAACCGACGTGGTCGACCGCATCCACCTCAGTGCAACACTTCACGCGAGGACAGGCAAATAGTGCGCATGGCAGTGACGGATCGCTCAGTCAGTTCACGAACCGTAGCACAGCACATTGAGTCTGTAACGCATCATTCAGTGTCTGCGTGTACCATTCGACGCCGTTTACAGCAGAGTAGTCTGTCCACAAGACGTCCATTGATGTCCTTGACACAGAACCACAGACGTCTCCGCCGCCAATGGTGCGATGAAAGAAGGATGTGGGTGGCAGAATGGAATGAAGTTGTCTTTACTGACGAATCACGCATCTGTCTGCAACACCACGATGGTCGCATTCGAGTCTGGAGACACTGTGGAGAGAAGATGCTGAACAGCTGCGTTATGCACCACCACACTGGTCCTGCACAGGTTATTATGGTGTGGGGCGGTGTATTGGATATCACTCTCGCACTCCTCTAGTACGCATTACCGGTACTTTAAATAGCCAGCGCTACATCTCCTAGGTGTTGGAGCCAGTTGTCCTTCTTTACATTCAGGGCTTGGCCACAGCCATATTTCAACAGGATAATGCCCGACTTCACGTGGCACGCATTGTCCAAAGGTTCTTCGTCAATCACCAGATTTAATTGCTTCCCTGGCTGGCTTGCTCTCCGGATCTTTCGCCGATAGAAAACATGTGGTTCATGGTTGCTCAACGATTGACCCACATTATACCCCCAGCTGCCACACCAGATCAACTTTGGCAACGTGTGGAAGCTGCTTGGTCTACTGTGCCCCAAGAACACATCCAAAGTATCTTTGAATCAAAGCCGAGGCGTGTGGCAGCGGTGATCTCCAACAATGGCGGCTACTCTGGCTACTGATTCTGGCAGGAACCACACTTCACAGAAGTCTATAAATTTAATCATTTAATACTTGGTCAACATGTTATCTACAAAATAAATTTTGTTGTGCTATCTCTTGTCTTTTTTGGTGTTGCATTTACGATTGCCAGCTGTGTATAAGGGCAGCCAAGCAAAGATTCGCTTTTCACTCTCGATAGCAATCAAAAACAAAACTCTCGCCAAAATTGGCGAATAGTGCTTAATGTGTCAATCTCATTCACTCCAAGAGTATGCCTAAGCCTCCAGATGTATTTTTGTTTCAATATTTAAATCAGTATTTTTATTACGATGGATTATTTCTTAGTTTGCTACTTAATCAGTCGAGTGTATCTTTTAAAAATGAATTGGTTTTAAATATGAATTTCTAGGGCTATATTAAGTTAAATTTCTGTTTATAAAAGAAAGTATATTTTCCTGGTTTAAATGGTAAATTTCCAAATAAACAAGACAAAAAAAAAAAAGCCGCCATCTTTCGTTATAACCCTCCCAAGAGCTTCTCCAATTATATATAACTATAGTAAATTAGAACAAAATGGGAACGTTTTTTGTATCTTTTTTCCTCTGATTTAACTTTCCTTTTCTTATATTTCTTTACTTACAAATTACTTATAATATCTTTGTTCATTACATGAATGCGTGGCTATTTTAAAATAAATAACTGTTAAAAATTCTCACAAAACTATATTAAAATTCTTTTATTCCATATGAAAATACTACAGTCACAAAAGATTCTATAGTGCGAAGACCATCGACGAAAGTGTCCGTTACTATTTGGCCCCAAACATAAGTTGGCACATACTTGGCGTCACATTAGACTAAATTCAATTTTCAATGTATACAATAAGGCTCAGTGTCAGTTGTATTTAGATAAAAGTTCAGTGACCTGTTTTTCTGAATGTGATTAGCAAACTGAATCGAATTTATGCCCAATGGTACGCACAGTTGTCCATGTTCGGTGTTGCAGTTCCCACATTTTCCATCGACAAATTCTTCCCAGCTCTCGCATTGAGCGCCAAGAAGCTTACAATCGCTGTCCATAATACTGGAGATGAAAAGATCGATAGCACGTCCGTGATTACACATGAGATCACGAAGACCATCCGCATCTAAAGAGAAAAATCAGTAGATGGTATTTAGATGTTTATAATCTTACATTGATTTCAAAACATAATATCGATATTGAGGGATTTAATCCCTGTAATTCAACAAAATATCTTGCAACATTTACTATACTGTTCGAATTAATTGGGACAAATGGGAAAAAAAGTGCTTTTTTCTAAGACCTTAGCTTTTTATCATTACATACCTTAAATAGACTGAAAAGTCTGTATATTAGTACGGTGTATGTCTTCCTTTAGCAGAAATGAACTATTTAATCCATCTTGGCATTGATTTTACTTGAGTAGCACACATGTTCTTGATTTCATCATCTTGGAAACACACTGGTATAGCCCTTTTTATCATTTGCTCTGTTGTCGTGCGATTCAACTTAACGAAACGATTCTTGAGAATATGCCATCAATTTTGAACAGGATTTAAGTCTGATGAAATTTCAAACCAATCGAGCACTTTTAGGTTAATTTAAGCATAAAAGTATGGAACAATTTCGAATTGTGACAAGGGGCAAAGTCATGTTGGAATGTTCCATAAAATGTTTTCATGAATGGAACACTACTACTATACATAATATTTCTATACATTTGACAGAATTTATCATGTATTTCAGAGGAACTAAGCTTCCAGGCCATTTATTGTGAAAAAAAACCCAAACATTTGTTTAGGAGGGTGTTTTACAATCTGTTGGATATGATCCGAGAACAAAGTTTCAACCTCCCTTCGTCTAACTATACTTGATTTGTATCCCTGCACAAATAAATGTTTCATTACTCAAAATCACCTTTCGATCATTAAGAGTCCATGCTAAACGTTTTTTCATCATTTTCAAAGTTAAAAATAGTCGTGTTGCCTTAAGGCCACCCTCCAGATGCCTTTTCCGTGCAGTTGGGGGAGATACTCATATTTCAGAACTATTATCCTATATAAATCCTTTCAAAGGTCTATGTTTGTCTTTCTTGGATTTATTTTACTACTTCTTTTTAAAATTTTATCATTTGGAGTAGTTTTCCACTTGCGCCCACATTTTCCTTTTCTTTTTAGAATCGATGATCAAGAATTTTGAAATGTTCTTAAAACACTTAATTCGATCACACCAACTGCCATAATTATATATGTCTCCCAGCCATAGAAATATGTTCATTGAGAGCGATTATTTTAGAACGGTTCCTCAGAGTAATATCTACCTTTGAACACAAGTAAAAATAACACTTCTTATGCAGAACGCAAAATTTAAATTACGAGCTGCCCCACTGAAAGGTTCACAACTGAGCTCCTGATACATTTAAATGAATAATTTAAAGTCAAAGTCGATCTGTCTCACTACCTAAAGGCAGATACAACGGGTTTGAGTGGCTTAGGACATCACTAGTAATCACATACCAACAGTAGCGCACGCAAGAATTTCTCAAGGGGGTGGGGGGGTCCGGGGTCGAAAATTCACCATTCTTGTATCATGTTTCTCTTGATTTTGTCGATTTTCGGGAACAAAACACAGTAAAAAACTAATTATTGAATACATAATTAGCATTAATTAATAAAATTAATCATTAATAACAAATACTTAATTAAATTTTACGTACTATATACTTAGAATTAAAATCAATCGGAAAAAAATCAAGGGCTTTGGGGGGTCCGGACCCCCCCTTGTGTGCTCCACTGCATACCAACTCATACAGGAAAAACATGTTTGTCCCAATTAATTCGAACAGTATAGTATTTGATTAAAATAAAATACATTGGGGGGATGTTTGCTTGTATTATGTCATTGATATTTTCTAAAATATTTTTTCTAAATAATCTGTGAGGCATTCGCCCGTGAGTGATGCCTTACTTCTAAGTTATCTTCATGACCTAGGGGTGTGGAAGTGAATAAAGAACCAGGCGTTGCCATAATCTTACTATCTCTTTATTAACATCTTAACTTAAACACTATACAATGATAATATTTATATTTAAACTTAGTGTATCTGAGGTGAGAAACACACGATACGTATCACCAAATAAGCGCGACCTAATCACTATATTTAACTTTACCACCTATTCCTAATCTCAGTAAACGTACGCAGTTCCTAATATTAACTTGAATTATCCTACCTCTATATCCTAGGTAGCAGCAACACTCTCGAATCTTCAATGTAATTTCCTTAACTCGCGTGGAATGGTATCCACCTTGCTTGAACGACTTTCACGGATAGCTGACACTGGAATATCGGCTTACTTCAGCTTACACGCTTAAACTCCGACTAGCATAATCACTTCCCAAAAGGCCACACGCTTACGCTAAACTTCTGCTATTTAAAAGGTTCCCAATTTGAATAATCACGCTTCGCTTCTGGATTTGGTTGGAAAGGATTTGCCTTTTTCGGCCCCAAAGAACCCAAGAGGAAAATTAACAGAAAGCGCGATGAGCCCGTCACAAATCTAATTGAGTAATCGGTGAAATTTTCTGAATTTTATGCATCGTAAGAGCCGAAATGTTTGTAAACATACGAAAAATCGCTGATTGCGCAAGTGCTGTTAAATTTAATCCAGTTTTGAGCCCGGTCAAAATTTCCTAATCTAAACCGGGGTTATACAAGGTGTGACAGTTAAATTTCTGGACTGCACATGCCCTACCGGTTTGGTGTGAAGAAGGGAGAATAGAATATATTTGACCCTGAACCTTCCGGTGTTGGTGGCCCATTATTCCCCATACCTCTATCTAGTTCAGTTAGTTTTTCATCGTTGTTTAAGTAAGGCGTTGTTGTGTCGAAGTGCCGCAATTGGGATAAACTTAAAAATCGAGCTGCTCATAAATTTGAAATATCCTCGTAAAATTTAAAAACAAAAACTCCAACTGAATGTTTTAAATTGTTAAAAGAGGCGTTTGGAGATAATTGCACGTCACATAGTCAAATTTTTGAATGACACTAACAATTTTCGAAAGATCAGGATGTTTTGTTGAAGATGATGAACTTTCTGGTCGATATGTGACATCATGATCCGGTTATGTTCATCGTGTTTTTTCGATATTAATGGCATCATCATGATTGAATGGGTACCCAAAGGTCAAACGATGAAACAAAAGTACTACATTGAGGTCATGAGAAAGCTTAGAGAAAGAGTGAGGAAGAAAATACCAGATCTGCAGATCAACAACACGTGGATTTTTGAACCAAGACAACGCCCCGGTGTACATTGCACTCTCTGTAAAACAGTTATGGGCGGACAAACGCGTTACTGTGCTCGAGCATCCACCGTTCTCACCAGATCCTGTACAATACTACTTCTACCTGTTACTTAAAGGGGAAAATGCATCGATGGGAACACATTTTAGATCTACAGAAGAGGCGAAGGCAAAAACGGCAGACCTACTAAAGATGGGGATAGCAAAAGAGCCGCGGCACTGTTTTGAACGGCGAAAAACTCGTATGCAGCTATGAATTGATAGGGAAAGGGAGTATGCTGAAGAGGATTAAAAGGAATTTCTACATTTCTTTCAATAAAGCTCATTTTTAAAACTATTCCGGCTTTTTAATTGCCACACTACGTCAGCGTTTCTCAAACTATGACCTGCACCCTCGTAAGGAGACACGAAATTCCTGCGAAAAGGGCGCCAGCACATTGAAAAGTTGAAAACGAAAGATCATTTAAAAAATTATTAATCTAACGAAAGTAAAAATATATATATATACATTCTGACATAATAAAAAATAGAATACACATTTACACTGATATACAGTGGTGTGCAAAAATTAAGGACGAAGTCGAAAAATTAGCATATCAGCTGAACGAAGAGGCAGAGCGGACAGAAAGACCAATCAGGAGATTAAGTAAGGTGATGTACGGTAGTACATGCGTAGATATGCAGGTAGACGTAATGGGGGAGTGTCTGAGTAGTATAAAGCATGTTGTCGGTGTAAGATCAGTATTTCTGGCAAAGAGATTGCACGCCGTATAGCAGTTAAAATCACACCGAGTTGCTGTCTCAGCGAGAAATGGCGAATAATCAATCTGTTAGACGACATCTGGATGCTTTTACCCGAGGTCGAATCATTGGGAAGTTGGAGGAAGTGGGACAAGTGTGGCTGCAGAGTTCGGAATTGCTCACAGCATCGTTTCACGACTTTGGAGACAATTTCAAACTACAGGAACAGCTATCCGGGGGTTCAGTAGTGGTCGTCCACGAGGAACCACACCCGCAGATGACCGGTACATTGTGTTACAGGCCAGAAGAAACAGGCGGCAGACAGCGGGAGAAATAGCTAGACACACGGCACAGGCGACTGGACGACCGCTATCGCGTTTTACCGTGGCCAGAAGACTGCACGGTGGTGGTCTGTTTGCACGACGCCCTGTACGGTGTGTACCTTTAACGCCTGCCCATCGGAGAAAGCGTTCTCTGTGGTGCCGGGAACACCGGAATTGGAGAGACAATGAATGGGGACGAGTACTCTTTACAGATGAGAGAAGATTCAGTTTGAGTAGCGATTCTCATCGCATACTCATCTGGAGAGAGCGGGGAAGCCGCAATCATCCCTCGAAAATCATTGAAAGGGACAGGTATGGAGGTCGCGGTGTTCTCGTTTGGGGAGGCTTCATGCTTGGTAGTCGTACAGACCTTCACATCTTCGACGCAGGTTCAGTCAACGGGACCCGTTACTGTAACGAGATTCTTCTTCCATATGTGCGTCTTTTTAGAGGCGCTATGGGTCTGCAGTTCCTTTTCATGGACGACAATGCACCATGTCATCGCACAGTAGCTGCCGAACAGCTCTTAGAGAGTGAGGATATTAAACGTATGGATTGGCCGGCACGATCTCCGGATCTCAATCCCATCGAGCATGTATGGGATTTTCTAGGTAGACGCTTGGCAGCTCGTACCTTACCACCAGTAACGATTCGGGAGCTTCGATTGGCGCTGCAAGACGAATGGGCAGCAATGCCTCAACAACTCATTGACACCCTCATTCTCAGCATGGGCAGACGCTGTGAAACCTGCCTAGCAGTCAGGGGAGATCATATCCCCTACTAAAGACCGGATGTTTCTTGCTGGACACCCATCACAGGGATGTTTCGGCCTTCAGTCGCATTGCGCTCCATGCTACTTTTTCAATCAAGCTTCTTTTTATCCCTCTGATTTCTCTTTTAGTAAGTGTTGCTTACATTCCACATGTCCTTACGTATTGGGGATCTTACGGTATTAAATGTGTTGATTTGGAAAGCTTTTGTACAAAGTTATATTGAAAAAACCGTCTCGTCCTTAATTTTTGCACACCAGTGTATTACACTTATAAATGTATCAGTACCATAGGACGTATTTTATAATTAATTTAGCAATACTAAGTTAAGAACAAGTTTAATAATTACCAGTGACCCCCATGGGCTTGTCATGTACAAAATTAATTACATACAAAAATTAACACTTATTTGGATAATTTGTACAGTTTATAATTAATTCCTTAACTGCAGATTAAAAGTTACGTGATTCGCTCCCCCACGCCCCCGTTTTCTACGTAGGAGCGCGTATTTTATGTATTTGGGGGAGGGGAGAGGAGAGAAATAAATAAGCAAATCCTCTGAAAGAAGTAAGTCCTTCGTAAACACTGCCAAATTCCTTTTATTGCATTCCAAAACCTTTGAAATAATTTTATGGATAGCAGTGTACAGAAAAGGTCGTACTTCGGAAAGACGCATATATACGTCAGGAGCAAGTAACGCTTTGGCTGAGCGAGACTCTTACATACGCTGTTGGAACTTAAGAGGTCAAAGTCGTATTGCAGCTTTAGCGTCAAAGTGTAGAATTATTGAATTCAATACATTGTTATGTTACTGTATGGAGGGGCGTGATGAAAATTATGATTGAATATTGGCTCGCAAATATTAAAGGTTTGAGAAGCACTGCTTTACGTAGAATGAACCTGCGACAGTTAAATGAAATTAGAGAAAACCTCGGTATTCTTCCTTTGACTGTCGGTCCAGTTTACGGTGAGTAGAGGGGTAAAAGAATGAATGACATCTCCTCCAAATGTAACTAATATGCACAAAATATTTTTCTTTTTTGAGACGGACATTCAACAGACAGTGTTACATCGTATAGCTAAAATTTTGCATACATCGACACAAAAACTTTGGTCGATAAAATGTAAAATGACAGAAGTTCAATAAAGCACTAATCGATAAGTATTTCAGTTAACGAGGTAAAGAAAATTGGAAAATTTCCGTTACCGAAAGATGGGTGGGATAGGAAAGCTAAGATGGCGTGTCCCATGTCCTGACATCCCGGTTGAAGATGCCCTCCGTTTGGAAAGAAGTCGAAATGAGCTATGCTGTCAACCAAACCAAAACCTAGTAGAAAAAGTTCCATTAACATGAGCGTACAATACAAAATAAAATCTTGTAAATAAGTGGTCAGTCATCATGCTTCATAATAAAATATTGTTATTTGTTTTCTTAACTATTAGAAGTAACCAAATAATAAGATTGAGAAGACTGTATGTGTAAGACTAGAGAAAAGAAGTAAATATGGTAATAGGTAAAACCAATAATCCTAATAAATTAGCTAAAATCTAAAAGATATTCCAGCTATTCGACATCTCGTTTCTATGTAACAAAATAACAAATATGTAGTAAAACAGAAGTTTGATTTCCCGAAATGTCTATTATCCCAGTAAATCATTTGAGAGGAACTAAATCTCGAATATGCAACCGTGTGATTTTTTTCAGTCGATGTCTTTCTTTCATAACATCATTTAATTGCTAAAAGGACACTATTAGCATTAAATCAATGATCGTAATTATTAGATTGGCAATCATTGAGGATAGCTATGTTTGGCTTCTCTTCAAATTCATGACTTCATTCGCTATGTGTTCCCAAACGATCCTTTTTTTTCTTTGATAAAAATTTATAAACCAAAGATATTAAAATAACTTGCTGTCATAAAAAAAATTCCCCCGTCTCATGCTAGAAATCCTTATGTTTAAAATTTCATGCAAATTGCTTCCTCAATTTAGTATATATTTAAAGTTAAACCTTGTAATCGGATATCGTGGTGTTTATAAGGCCCATGTACTGACTACTACGCCTTAATTGTTGGTTTAATTGCCACATGGTGTTAAGAAACAGGAATAGAAATATGCATCGTTCGCACCGAATAATTATATTCAGTGATGTCTTAAGACATCATAAGGCCTTGGGTTCCTATGAAAGTAGTGCCTACCTGTAGTGAAGGGCTATCCATTGGGCACTTGGGCTGCCCCCGAGGGGAGGGGGGAACCTGGAAGGGCCTGGATTAGCTGTTTCCAGAGCCTCTCCTTGGATCCGTCTGTGCCAAGGGGGTCTGTAGATCTTCAGCGCCCAGGGCCCTAAATGATCCTAAGCCGGCACGGCCTACCTGTGACACTTTTATTTAGACAACATATAGCAAACGTTGTCAAATACATGTACAAACGGTAATCCATAACAAATAAATATGCGTAACTCGCTATCTCGCTAACCTAGGCACAAATAGACTCGGCAAACTTCCGCCTTTTGACTAATTGAGTAACGATAGTATATGGTGGTAGGCCTAGGCTCAGACACGGACGACGGACATGACATAATAATGCAGTCTTGCCACTGTTTCCACTTGGCATAATGTTCGAAATTCCCACTTTTTCGGGGAATATGTCCGGGAATAAAATTTGACCATTAAGGTATCCGACTACGTTCGGAACCGTGATTTTGCAAAAGCGTATAAATGGATAATATTTATGATATTCAGTATCACTTAGATTAGAAAATGTACATAAAATTGTGTGTTTTAAGAATATTATTACAATAAAAAATTATTTAAGTACAATATTTTTACAAAAAATGAACATAGAATGACCCATTTTCAAAATATTCTTGTGAAAAATGCTTCTATTCTAATAATATTTCGCCTGTCTATAGCTCAGACCTCTGTACAGAGGCTCAACTAGAGTTTTTGAAATATATACCTTAGAAGTGGGTTTATCCATATTTTACGACAACAGAGAGGAGAAATTTTATGAAACAAAACGCCGATCATTATTTCAATGGGTTGTAACTCTGAAAATAATGTGAATTTTTCAAAAATCCTAGTTCAGACTCTCTGTAGAAGTGTTTACTTTATATAAGCAAAATGTTGCTATTTATTTATAAAAGGAGAACATTTTGAAAAAAGGTTATTCTAAATTAATTTTTTGCCAAAATATTGTATTTAAAGAATTTTTTTGTCAAAATGTTCTTAAAACAATTTTATGCATGTATTCTAATCTAAGTCACACTAAATATCTTAAAAATTATCCATTTATGCGCTTTTTTAAAATCACGGTTCCGAACGTAGTCGGATACCTTAAAAGTATTCGTATCATGATCTGGATGAGGCCAAGTAGCAAATAAAACCAGAACTCCCCATTCCGAAACCAAGGGCCTGTCCATACTCTAGAATCTCCCTAACCTAAAACGACCTCCCACCGCCACAAAAAACAATTATTCCTGAATATCTCCGGAGCTAATGATTGAATTCGAATGAAATCTAAAATAAACGCAATCAAGACCACTTTATACCTAATACTGCATTAGTTAAATATTATAAAGTAAAAATTCTGTCTTGAAAGCTTATTATGTTAATGTTCCTTAATTTGAAAACAATTTATTAGCATCATAATTTTGTTCCTTTTCAGCCTCTATCACATCCTCTTGTGACGATAATTGCAAAAGTTATAAAGAGTGTTTTTTTTTTCATGTACTGCATGTCTTCTTACCTTGAAATCGAGAAGGAGCTGCGTTGGTGTGGATAGCATCAACAAAGAGAGCATCTGCTTTGTCTAGGCGAACGATGGGATCCACGTTGGTAAAGTAGGGTCCAGCAGGATCCATGGCTAGGTAATAAAGGAATCAGTAGCTTATTAAAAAAAACTAAAAGGGTTAAAAGTTGCAGAAAAACCTTCGAAAATTTGTTATTGAAAAGATATTATGCATTAAATTGTGCTACGCATATTAAATGACGAACATTGCTTAACCCCAGCGTCTCTTGAATATAATCTTAACTTTATCACTTGTTCAGATTCGTGATAATATTATTACGCCTTTATTAAAAATTAACTGTTCGAAACTTAAGATTATTTTCGTGTAATGTAAAAGAATAAGACCCAAAATAGTAACACATTCCCGGATAAGAAATTATTCCAACATTGTTCCAATGTGTTCTTTTCTTCTCTTTTATTCTTATGCTTGATGAATCAATAAAAAAAAATTCATCTCTTACTAATAATGGGGGGGGAGGGAGAACTAAACTGTACTCTTCTTTTAAGGAATTTATTATAAAAAATTACCAAAAAAAAAATTTTTGGTATTTATATTTATTTTATCCACTAAATTTATTGGGATATTTTTCTAGATCAGACCATCATGGCAAACAGAAAAGTTTCTCTAATATTAGAATCAATGAACGCGTATTCTCCACTTACATTAACACATCGACATCTGTGGGCAGTAAAACGAACGTCTTGTTCACATTACTTACTAAAGAAAAAAAAATGGTTCTTTTACGCAATAACTTTAATCTTTAAAGACGTAGTAGAATAGAGATGGACACATGTATTGCAATGCCTCGAAAATATTTAAAATTTTAAACATTGTTCCAGCTCAAAATGCGCTTTAAATTTTTTTGATTATTTGAAATTTGGAAAAAATATTTTTTAAAATCACTAATTGCAGATTTTTTCTTTTAACACGAGCTATTGTTTCTCCCAAATATTAGACAACAAAATAAAAACTGGAGAATTTAAAATGCACTTAAAATATTTTTCAAATTTAAGAAAGTAAGAAACTAAACAAACTTTTATTTTAAGCATGTTTTCGCCAAAATTATGAATTTAATATACTGTATAAGAGACAGTGTAATCGCCATACCTGTGATTCTCCCCAAGTTTTGGAGTCGTTTTCCTGCATATCCTGCTATGTGTGAACCTAAACTATGACCAATAATGTGCACAGATTCTGGTTTTATTCCTGTTCTTTTCTAAAAAGAGAAAAGGGATATAATATTCTATTCTAGTCTTATGATTTCACATGAATTCTTAGCAATTTTTAATGCTTAGCATCTAGTATAATATAAACTAATCCTATAATAAAAAAATATATTAGTATCTTAAAAGATTTTAGAATTCTGTTAAATATATTTTTTTAAAAAGAAACCTCGGCATTCATATATGGAATCTTAAGATTTTTTTTCTAATTCATGGCGTGTGAAACTAAAGCAATCTAAATAAGTTTATGTGCAATGATTAATTTATTCTAAGAGCTATATACACTCAGGAACATTGAAAATAGCGACCCAAGAAGGAAGCTAAGTACAATCGCGAAACTTTGCAAATAAGTACAGCGTAATGTGATATGCAAATGATCCAAGTTTTGTGCCAATACGCATGCTCATACACGCCGAGGTGGCGCTACAATCAGGAAGAGGGTGCTATATAAGCCAGTGCAAATTCGAAGATTCATAAACGTGATGATTACCCGCCGATTGTAGGAAGACTTTGGTAAGCGAAACATGCCAGGTAAACGTGCTAGAAGACATTTCTCACAGTTAAGCGAGTTTGAGGGAGGCCTGATCATCGGGATGAAAACTACAGGTTGGTCGACGCACCATGTTGCTGGCCAAGTGGATCGTTCGGAGTCTGCCGTTAGAAATTGTTGGGAGCAGTGGACACGAAAAGGTACTCATGCGCGGAAAACCGGGTCTGGAGCGACCAGGAAAACCACGAGGAGAGAGGATCGAAGGGTCGTGCGGCAAACACTTGTGAACCCCACAGCGACTCGTTCAACGATACGAGCAGACGTAAGCGTAGCAATTGTTCCACAAACAATTTCCAGACATCTTGCAGAAGCAAACCTTAAATCCAAGCGCCCTTTCCGTGCACTCCCTTTAACAATGGAACATCGGTAACTGCGTCTACAGTGGGGCCAAGCCAGATCAATGTGGAATGTCACAGATTGGCTAAAGGTTGTGTTTAGTGATGAATCTCGGTTTGTTTTGGGGACAGATGATAACTGTGTACGGGTGTGGAGGCACCCCGGTGAGCGGTACAATCCCCCCACACTGTTCTACGTCACACTGCCCACACAGCTGGTGTAATGGTCTGGGGGGGCATAGCCTATTATAGCCGGTCCACTTTAATTGTGATGTGTGGAACCTTAACGGGTCAACGTTACGTTGATGATATTCTTCGACCCCATGTAGGATCTTTCCTAAATGTCTCCCAGGGACAATTTTCCAGCAAGATAATGCTCATCCGGATACAGCAAAAGTTGCTAAAGACTTCCTACGTCATTTTCAGACTCTTCCATGGCCGACCCGTCCCCCCGATTTGTCCCCTGTAGAGCACGTGTGAGATCAGCTAAAACGGCAGATGCCATCGTGTCACTCTGTACATGATTTAGAGTTGGCTGTTCAATATTTGTGGGCCCATCTGCCTCAGGACAACATAAGGTGTCTAATCAACTCAATGCCAGACCGTGTGGCGGCATGTATTGCAGCTGGAGGTGGTCCAACACGCTATTGAAGTTGCCCAGTATTTGTGTCGTTGCACACCCTGCATTCGTTTAATTGTCTTGTTTTTTAGATCAAGGGAATCTCTTATCTGTGTCATTATCTGTATTAAATTTCATTTCAATCCGATGCTTTCTTCTTGGGTCGCTATTTTCAATGTTCCTGAGTGTATTAAGCCCTATGTAAGACTCTTTTCGGCTAAAGTTAAAAAATAGGACCCAAATTCGGAATATTTTTTCAGACATAAAAGTACTCAAACAATAATATTATATATATATATATATATTCTGGCTTCACTATCCTGTAGAGTCGGGGTGAGCATTAAGTCGATCGCGATCGACCGGTGGACCGCCAAGACATTTTGAGGTGACCGCCTTCACTAAGACCTAATAATCATTCCATCATTCGAAGGTCTAGAAATACCGTATTTATTCAAATCTAAGCCGTGTTCTAAATTCTCAACAAGATTTTATAAAAATTGAAAAATAGTCTAAAATGGTTTATCGATATCCAATTTTATGAAATTAAAATAATTTAAAACGAAAACTAATAAGAAGTGAATAATCAGTCATTTTATCAGTATTATAAACTTTTAAACACATGTGGGAAACTGTAATTGCTCTAAATACCCCATGCAACAAACTTTTTCCCTTCGATTCTAAGCCGTGCCCAATTTTTAGTTGCATTAACACTGGGGGTGTGGCTTAGATTCGAGTAAATACGGTATTTTTAAAAATACGAAGGAAAAAAATCGAATCATAAGAGGAAATTTCGTTGAATAGAAAATGCACTTCGCTAATTGGAAGTTATTTTACGAAGAAATTCGTAAAGTGTTATTGGATCTAGAAAAAAGTTCGCTAAATAGAGAATTTCGTAAAATGGAGGTCCGACTGTATTGTATACTTTCTTTGAGTTCACTACATCTACGCCACTGGGTGGACCGTAACACCTTGGAAAAAATTAAAAGTAGCCCGTGCACTCGAAAAGTCTGCCCACCCCTGCTGTAGAGAATCCCTTATTTTATCTTACTGCTCATTTTTATCCGAATTGACACATTTTTTTCTTTTATAAAATGTGTTTTCCATTTTTTCTCCTATACCATAATGTTAAATGAGCTATCTCTTTAAATGTTAAAAGAAAAAACTAATTATTTATGAAATATTTTTTAAAATTTCAAAAACACTATATTTTTTACAAACAAATGCATGAATTACAATGTCACAAATTTTTATAAAAATTAAGGTACTTTTTCTGCCTGAAAATGTGCTTGCTCCGCGTTAAGTTAACGCTTTTGTGCATATGGCGAAAACAGCCTTTAGAAATAAAATTGATAATAATTGAAATATATGAGTTAAAATGTATATGATTTTTAAATCCATCGCTTCATTTTTTTAAGTGATGGAGTTACTTTAATCTGAATTAGAATATACACATAAAATTGTTTTAAGAATAGTATTGCAATAAAAAAATTATGCAAATGCAATTTTTGAGGGGGAACAAAAATAGAGAGTGATATATATTCGAAACATTCTCTTTTTATGAAAAATACTTCAATAATAATAATATTCTGCTTATATATAACTAGAACTTTTCTGCAGAGAATGGTCTAAGAGTTTTGAAAAATTTACATTATTTTCAGCGTTACTGTCAATTGAAATAATAATTGATGTGTTTTTTTTAAAATTTGTATACTCTGGTGTATCAAAATATGAATAAATCCACTTCTAAAGTATATATTTCAAAAACCCTAGTGCATATTTTATATAAAAGTCTTAGCTATATATAGGCTAAATATTACTATAAAAGAAGCATTTTCTATGAAAGGGGAATATTTTGAAAATGTGTGATTCTATCTTCATTTCTCCCTAAAAAATTGTATTTAAATATTTTATTCTTAAAACAGTTTTATCTGCATATTTTTATACAAAAGACTGTAAATGACAAAAAAAATTCTTTACATATTTTTTCAATATAAGGGTTAAAAAAACAGTGGGAATTATTTCAGTTTTTCAAACATTTGCGAAACAAGTATTTGTGAAATGAAAAGAACTCTCACCTGTAATTCCTGAATGAAAACAGCAATTTCTGCTCCTACCACTCTCGTGTTGGCAACAGCTTGTTCATACAAATTTCCATCACCTCCAGACCAATCAACGTAAAACACGTTGCAGGGTTCCGAAACTAACAAGGCGTCTTTGAGAGGCTGAAAAAAAACCGATTTCATTTATATGATGTGACAACACACCCCAGCAACGCCATCTACCACTTACCAGCAAAATAATCAGTTAAAACAGAGACTCTACCGATTGATTGAATATTTATTAACATTAGGTGAGACAGAAATTGAAATTTTGAAGTTTGAATGAAGTCACAAGAACTCCTGAGAGCCGACACCTTTAAAGTTCCCTACCACGTTCTCCACGTTAGAGTTTAAACAGATTTAACGTGTATCAACCCTCTACTTGGAGCTCTTTAGGGGCACCACTGATCAGGGCCGTTTTTAACCACACCGCCACCCTAGGCACTTTAAATTATCACGTCCCCACAATTTCCAGAGCACCTCCGCCTCCTTAGGTTTTTACCTTGCCAGTTTTGGTTCGGGAGGGATTTTCCCTATACTCAAACTCTTTTATTTGGTTTTGCTCTTTGTAGAGTCTTTCCATTATCCACCACTTATGGACCCCCCGTGTCCTGGACTGCCAACCGGCAGCCGTAAGGAAAGGGTAGATACACGTTTTTATCACTCTTGTTCATTTCTTACTTTACGGAATCAATGACTCCCCTTTTGTAAATTAGTACAGTAAATTAATGAAATCGTTTGTAATTACAGTATAGAGTACACGTTATTGTATGAAATATTTTCATTCTCATCCTTTTCTCCGTTTATCGTTTTAATATATTTTACTTTTAGACATCTTTATTCTTTGTTAAGTCGTTGTCATTGTAATTGTACAGCAAAAGTTTTTTCCGAGTTTTAATCATTGCAAAACCGTCAATGACATCATATTGTAATCATATCCATTGTAATATGATTACAATGAATATTGTTGAGTGGATTACAATGGATATTGTTGAGATTATCATTTTGAGGACATAGCAATATCAAACTGTTTAGCATTTCTTTTTCCATTGTAGATCTTTTTAAAGGGCAGAAATGCTTCTCTCATGATTCGTTAGGCAGTGGTATGTTCGCTCTCTCTCTCTATGATTTAATTTTTTTCTCTTTTTTCACCCTCCAGTTTTTTGTGTCCTTAGCATGTGCCAAGCGTGCTAAAGTGGAAAAGCCGGCGTGCGTCTAATGTTCACAATCACATTAAAAAAACGCATGATTGTGTCACAATCGTTGTCCGTGTCTTTGCCTACCATCAAAAACCTTCATTACTCATTTAGTCTAAAGTGGCAGTCGGTTTGTACCTAGATTTGTGAGATTGTGAGTCACGAACATTTATACATTACGGGTTACCCTTTGTACAAATATTTGACAACGTATGCTATGCATTATCTGCCTAAAAGGGTTGCAGGAGGATCGTACTTTTGCATAAGGCCCCAGTGCATCAAGAAATCTTAAAACGTCATTGGTAGAGCAGCTGAAACTTAAGAATTAAGTGTTCTGGATGTGACACATAAAAACCTCAGTTTATCTCCTTTCAGTTTGATACTTTCGCCTTAATTCCAATAAGAATGCATCGCCACTTACCATCTTCCAGTGAGGAGCCACTCTGCTGACATATCCTGGCACAATGAATTTTGTTTTGAAACCTGGATTGAAGTTGCTGCGGTGTAAATAGTCCATGCTTTTGTCCAAGTTGCTGAAATTCATTGGTACCTGGGCGTATTCTCGAGTGTACAGGATAAATCTGGTGTTAATCTCTTCCCGTTCATCTGGCAACAAACTGAGGGGTCGCTCCATTAAGTTGAAGAATGGTGCTCCGGCGTTGAAACAGCCCAGACCATCTATGCATTTTTCTCGGGTCAGGAAACTCGTGACTATAAACAGGAATTATATCCGGAATTAACTAATTTATCTCCAAATTATTAGTATTTAATAGGCAAGGGTGTAAAATTCCAAAGTAATAAAAACTTAAGGTAAGAAAATATCGTCAAAGTGGCACTTTAAAATTTTTGTCACCTTATTAGATAAGTGTATCGTTTTGATTAGAAAGAGAAACACGTGTCCTAAAAGGCACTAGGTGATAAAAGTGATTCTTTGGCCTCCCCACGGACCTCCCCCCCCCATTGTGTGCGCTACTGCCTCAAGAATTTAAAGCTCATCCCTGTCATTAAAAAACTGAAAATTTTATTTATACATAAAACTTTTCTTGCAATACTTTTTAAACTTTTATTATAATTTAAATAATAAAAGAATTTTGAAACGCTCGCGCATGTTTTATCTGTATGTATATTAAGGTGCTCAATTGTCCTCCTTTAGGGTGGACAGTCCTTCTTCTATAGGTTCTGTCCTTCTACTTGTCCTCCTTTTTAGTATTTAAAACTTTTTTTGTTAATCTCTATATTCAGAGATGCCAGGTCAAACAGTTACGTGTCATGTGCCGGTGAAGTATGAATTATCGAAGATATTTATGCATTTTGTCCCTAATCAACATCTATTTTCCACAAAGCCATTCAAAAGATTGATGGTGAACATATTTCAGCTTCAGAAGTTAGTCTTATTTTGAACCATTTTGTCTTTTAATAAAAATCACGATTTGAAGAAAAATTTATTCCTTTAATAAAAAAAATAAAATTGTCAAACTTAGAAAAATCTAATCCGGGCATAATAGAAAAGTTTACCAAAGAAGTGTAAAATGTTTATCAAATATGTTTCCAATATGTCAAAGAATGGTCTGAAACAAATATCACTGAAAATAACAGTTTTTAATAATGTTGAGTTTTTATCGAAAGAAATGCCTGATATTAAATTTGATAACAATTGTCTATTTAAAGAAATTCGAAGACTGAATGTATCTTTAAATTCTGATAAATTAGAACAATGGAAAAATAAGCATGTTGAAATTGATAAAAGATGGATGGAAATATATTTAACTCTTTCAAAAATTAACACATTCCGTATGAAAATTTAGTTATTCTTGAATTTACGTTGTGCTACCCTGGAAGAAATGCAACATTTGAAAGGGGTTCTTCAACTGGTAAGGATTTTTGAACAAGTGAGAAATAAAAATTTAATGCTGATACTTTAGCTGTAGCCCTTACCTTAAAGTTTCATATCAAGGATATTTCTTGCTCCGAAACTTTTAATATAATAAAAAATGATAATTGGGGAAAAAATTCATTCAATGGAAAAATACTCGCGTAATCAGTGTACCTTTGTGTTTTAATTGATAAAGCATTTCATATATTTACGTTGTAATTTTTCCTTAAATTTTTCGGTCCCCCTTTCATTGTAAAAAATTGGTCACCTTATGTATATTTTACCTACTAGAATGTGAATATTTCCTTGTTTGCTATCCTGGGTTCCACATGATAATTTTTTACTCGTTAGTACAATGTCTCTTAAAACTAAATAATTTTCGAATGATTAATGCACTTCTTTGTATTTGAGGAAAAAACACCTACATTAAGAGAGAGGGAACAACTTATCAACATATCAGCAGATTCGATGTTAAAAATCTAAATTTAAGCAAGAACTGCTCCTAAATTTTAAATTGCAAAATACACAGGATTGCTCACACAGCTGTAAACATTTTAATGCCATTCAGAACTCTGCGTGTAAGTGAAAAATATTTCTCCATGTGAGTGGCTACAAAAACAATGTATAGAAACAAATGAAACTCAGAATATTAATGTGATTGCAGTTAATCTCAATAGATCTACACTTCGACAGTTTGTGTGAAAAAATTCAAAACATATCCTAATTACTAAACATAATGCATGGGTGGGTAACACTTGTATTACAAACTAATATTATTAATGGGTTAATTATATTAAAAGTAGATTAAATTTTTTTAAGTAATAAATGCAATATTTTTAATTGCCTTTACTTAAAGTACCTATAGCATCTTGATCTATTTTAAATATTTTAAGAAATATTCTTCTAAGTGTGTGTGGAATAGAGTTTCAGGAAGAAATTTTCCAGTTCTTCGGGTTCCACAAAAACTCCTTATAGTTCTAGGGGTTTCGTAAGTTGAAAAAGTTTAAAGACTACTGTAATAAATTATTTGATTGAATCAGTGGTTTGAAGAAGGGAATGAACCTCTAAACTGTTTAGGGAGAAAATGTTTAAAAAAAGTATCCCAACTTTTCTTATTTGTTATTTTTCTAAACCAAACTTTTGTGTGAGATTCTTACATTAATGTTTAGTTATTTTTATGTAACAAAAATATAGTAATTTCATAAACAAGAAATTAGTTACGCAAATACAATCTCTTAAATACAAGAATGAATATCTTTCAAATATGTGAACGCTACTCCAGCAGCAAATAAATTATCACATATATATTAATGGTTCAATATTAGTTAAAAATAAATTGAAAATGGATCCTCAAACGCACTGGTGTAGCTAGTTCTATGTGGGCCCTGTATCAAATTCTTAAAGGGCCTTTTTTAGATATAAGAACCCTACTAGTGGGACTGCAGTTACATATTTTGGGGGGCCCTTATCATTGATACTGCGGTAGCTACGCCCCTGGGCAAGGCTTTGGAAACAATTCCTCAGACATCATCTGAAGCTGAGAGAGTATTTTCTGCAGCTAATATCTAGGCTGAGTGTTAAAAGCATAGATTGCTTATGTTTTCTCAAATAACTCTTTAAAAAGAAATAATTAGCATATTTTATATTTTTTGTATTTTAAGCTGAATATATAAATCAGTATAAATTTTGGAATTTAAATATATCCTTATTTTATGCAATTTCTTTATTGATATCATCTAAAAATAATTTGTATTTAAATTTTTCGAAACTTCAACGTATTTCTGGGAAGGGGAAAAGCCGTACAATCAGAAACCTCTACTTTTTATCCCTGTAGTAAATAAGTTGAATTATAATCTAGCTTATTATTTTTTTTGCTAGAATGGATCTCAGACGGGCATTAGAAATAAAATAACTCGATATACAAGATCCCCCATGTAAAACACGGGCATGTGCAAATTTGCCGGTAACCCTAGCCCATGTCAGACACGATAAATGCGTTAAAGGGTTAAAGTAGAATTAAAACAAACAAGCAAATTAAGATGCATATTAATAATTCTCCGAGAAAATCCATTGAAATTTAATGACAAATAAAAAATAGTTACCATCTCTCTTGATAACATTCAATCGAGCCTGTCCAACCAGAACCGAGATTATGAATATCCACAACATCTCGCGAGTATTCGTCGTAAAATCTGTCTTCGTCTATTAGAAAGAGAAATGTCTTCACACGCGACACCCTTTTATAGTATCCTTTTCCACTCTATCATATCAAAAGATAACAACTTATTCTAGTATCTTAAAAGATACCGCGAATTAATTGAAAACTCCTTCACGACTAAGTAAAAATAAACAAGAAGACACACTCCTGATGGATATTATCTATAAAGAACAAATACACTTTTTTCTTAACTGATTTTCTTTCTTTCTTTTTTTTTAAAAAAAATTTATTTCTGGACTCTAGACAGGCGGGCAATATCTGTAACTCAAGTATAAATGTCTGTTTTATTATCATTTAAAACAAAATATTTTTTTTAGTTATTTCGAATTACTTTTTGATTTAAAGGGTAACTGAGAAAAATTACGTAACATTTTTAAATAAATGTTTATTAGTTTCATTCTAGAAATTCAAAATAACTAGAAATTTAGTGTAAGCTATCTGTAAGGTTTCGGAGAATTTACTAACTATTCATGAATATAATTATGAAATTTAGTTCGAAAGGTTTGAAAAATTTTTTTTACAACCAAGAAAAATTATTCATTTTTTTTGTTATTGTTTCTGGTTGTAATGCATTCCACACACACACCAATAAATATGTCTAACAAAACGTAGTCACGTCCATGATTGCTTTGTAAAATGTTTTTATATTCCCCATCTTTTACGTTAGATGAATTCCTCAAGTATTTTTTTAGAAGAAGAAGCATATTTTGAAAGGAAAGTAAAATGCGTTGTGCACCCATATCCCATGCTTACTACACTAGCCGTTACCTGCCCTTTCTCGCTGAATGTTTCATGACAGTGTAATACTATGCATTCTTTTGAGGCCATTGTTATCTAAATTCTAGCGTTAAACTTTTGCTTGTGTTGAAACATATTCTTAGAGCCCTCACCTCATGATTTAAAAATTACAAGACTTGAATTTCTAAACCAGAAGTGTATTTATCGCCACGCTAAAAGTCAATTTCCTCAAACCTCATTTTTAGAGGATCTCTACCCAACAAAAGTAACATGCTTATAAAACTCCAAGTCTGTAGAACTAAAGTGGAAATTTCTGTTCAAAAGTGGGAATTTATTTTATCTATAATTCCCCACAACGCCTTTTGGGAATCAATTTCCGTAAGACCCGCTCTTATCGGATCTCTACTAAAAAAAAAGTAACTTGTTTACATACTTATCTGTAAATCCAACAGTTCAAAAAATGGATTCTTTTATTATCTATAACGCCCCTGTTACTTCCTAGGAAGCCGATTTGCGCTAAATCCGTTCTAAGTGGATCCCTTGGTGGAAGAAACTTGTGAGAAAAATTTCAAATCTGTAAGTCTAATTGTTCAAAAACAGAAAAATTTTTTATCTATTACACCTACGTACTCTCCCTTCCACAATCTCCTTTTGGGAGTCGATTTCCGGAAAACTCATTCTTAGCAAATCTCTTCTGAGCAAAAAAACTTGCTTACCAGATTTCAAATCTGTAGGTCTAATATTTCAAAAACGAGAATTTTTTTTAAACATACATGTGGGAGACAACAAGGGGTCCAAGACGTTTGTCATACTTCACATTTATTTTTAACTTTAACAAAAATTAATTAAAAAGGTAGCTATTCTAACAGATAGGTTTTTGAGATGTCGGTAACGCCTGCTCGCGCACCTCTGTCGTTCTTTCTGCTGTTTCTCTTAAAAGTTCACAGGTTTCAGTTTGTGTTTCACTTAGCTGCGCCTGCGCGCGAAGACTGCTTGGCTTTGGCTGCATGCCACATACATGACGTGCCCCTAGCCCCAACGACAGTCCATTTCCACAAAAAATTTTCTCTCTCTTAGGAAAGCCCTATTCAACAGAAGAAATAAGTTTACTAAATTTAAATTCTAATTGTTCAGAAACATCAATTTTTGTTTATAACGCTCCCTCAACCCCTTTGGGAGTCGATTTCTGTAAAACCTGCTCTTAGTGAATCTCTACTCAATGGAAGGACCATGTTTGCCAAGTCTGTGGGTGTAATAGATCAAAAACAGGAATTTTTGTTATAACATACCCGGAAACAATTTTGGAAATCGATTTTCCCCAAACTCACTTTTAGCAGATCTCTACTCAACAAAAATAGCATACCTGCCATACCATAGTCTGTAGGTCCAATAGTTCCATAACTCTCGTGATGAGTGAGTATGAGTGGCTTTTCTTCAACATAAAAAAAGACAGATAAATAGGTTCTGTTTCTTAGGTAGCAAAAGTTCTATCCATTTTTGTGTAGATGAGGTAGTGCAAAAAAAGGATTGTGCTTACTCATCATTACTATGAATGTCCTATTGGGGATTTTCTCGTTGTAGATGAATCACAAATCTTGGATCTGCAGTTGGTCAAGAACGAAAGTCCAAGAGTCAAATCGGGAGAATAAAAAGGAAGGCCTAAGATTTCATAAAACATATCCTGCTGTTTTTCATCGTTGAGGGCATCCACACTTTTTGAATTAAAGTTTTATCTTCTTTTCTGCATTTCCAAAAGCATCGGCATGTTCTGAGTCAATTGAATTCTCCGACTGCAGTATTGTTGTCGAACTTTCACAACAATGTTTCACTTGCATTTTAGAACTTATCATCTTACGCCGTCCCATATATTTTTAACCCCAAAGACTGAACTCTGCATTTACATGCTGGATATCATTTTATTGGTTAATGATTCTGGTCGTCGTAACATCATGAACAACGTCAGTTCAATTGTAAATTCCGATCTCCAATGACGGGTTGAACTTTTATACGTACTTGATACAGTGAAATATGTTTAACGCAAAAACGCTAAGGTATCGGACTACGTTCGGAACCGTGATTTTAAAAAAGCGCATAAATGGATAATTTTCATGATATTTAGTGTCACTTAGATTAGACTACATGTATAAAATTGATTTAAGGACATTTTGAAAAAAAAAACATTATTTAAATACAATATTTTGGCAAAAAACTAAGAATAATCTTTTTTCAAAATGTTCTCCTTTTGTGAAAAAGGCTTCTATTATAATAATATTTTGCCTGTATATAGCTCAGACCTCTTTACAGAGACTCAACTATGATTTTTGAAAAATTCACATTATTTTCAGAGTTACAACCAATTGAAACAATTATCGGCGTTTTTTTCTTCAAATTGCTCCCCTCTGTTGTCGTAAAATATGGATAAACCCACTTTTAAGTTGGTTATATATTTCAAAAATTCTAGTTGAGCCTCTGTAGAGAGATCTGAGCTATATACAGGCAAAATATTATTATAATAGAAGCATTTTTCACAAAAAGAGATCATTTTGAAAAAAGATTATTCTAAGTTAATTTTTTGCAAAAATATTGTATTTAAATAAAAAAAATTTGTCAAAATGTCCTTAAAACAATTGTATACATGTATTCTAATCTAACTGACACTAAATATCATGAAAATTATCCATTTATACGCTTTTGCAAAATCACGGCTCCGAACGTAGTCGGATACCTTAAGTCGAAATATCGATTTAACACGAAATAATACAATAGTAGGGACAAACTACTATGTATTTTCATGCACCTTTGTTTTCTCTCAATACGAAAAGGTTGCCCTTCTGGAAATGAACAAAATATGGAAAACACCAGCCACGCAACGAAATTTAAGAAGGGTGTGATATAAAGGAGAGGTCGTTTCACATGTTTCGTAGAAAGGAGGTTAAGTTGGCTTTGAAATTTCCTCGGAATAGCCTGTGACACGAGCTAATTTTGTTTCTCTAAGCTACTTTCACGCCTCCACCCCTACAAACGCCACACAAAAACATCTCATCTCTCATGAGTTGGCTTTGAAATTCAATGACGAGTGCATTGCAGCGTGAGTAAGAATCCCTGAGTTTGGTTTATTTTTTGGTTTTATTTGATTATTTTTTCTATGTTAGAAGATTTATTTTTTTCCCCTTCGAATACAAAGGCAAAGAGCTTAGGGGGAAAGCAAACTACAATTTCGCTTAAAATGAAGATTGGGTTTCTTAAGGCTGTTGATCAAAAACGGAAGACGAAAATGGAAATATGTAAAGACTCTAACTCTACTTTATCAACAATAATTAAAAGAAGAGAGCGAATTACGTAAGTTTTAAACGGTTTTTATTGAAGGCATACGTATATACACATAACCATGCAAATAAAATGTACTCAAATAAACTTAATTTTGTTGAATATATGTTTTTTTTAGCAGTATCCCTTAACATGAAGTTCTTTAAACACGAAAAAATATTTCAGTCAACCTCCGTTTCGTGATAAGCGATTTTGACTGATTATTAAAACGTCAATAAATTCAATAATGTATTCAATTTCAAATAATATATTATTAGCTTTTGAAACAGAAATTATACAATACTCTTTTGCATAGCGAATCTTAGGTGTGATTGATGAACTAGCATTCAAATTGAAGACGTAAATAGTAAACATCGCGTTTGTAGCAAGTAAAAGTTCTTTTTTATTTCTGTTCTGGTTATACTTTATAAGAAAGAGAGATGAACCTTAAAATTACTAAACAGTTTATTGAAATGCGAACATTGGCTAAGGAGTTTTTACAATTTAAATTTCAGCTAGGGACGTGAAAGGGGTGAAACTCCAGAAAGTTAGAGGTATAGAACTTTTCGAACAACAATAGTTCTTGGTTCACTCTGCTTTGTGTCCGTCATCCCACATTTCAATTCGGTCTTACTGCGCATGCTTAGATAATTACTTCACAGAATTTGAATTTACTTTTTCAATTATTTGACTAGATCATCGTTTCTCAAACTGTGGGACACGCCTCCTTGGGGGGGGGGTGTGATAACTCTACAAGAGGGGGGAAGGGGCGAGCTTGTTGAAAAATCGAAAATTAAAGATTATTTAAGAAAATTACTAATTTTCCGAAATAATCAAACAAAATATATTTTGACATAAAAGACAGATTTACACTGATGTAATGCACTTATAAATGCATCAGTACTGCACAATGCATTTCATAATTAATTTAGCAATATTAAGTTAAGAACAAGTTTAATAATTACCAGTGACCCCATGGGCTTGCCATGTTCAAAAACTAACACTTACCTTGGTAATTTGTACGGATTATGATTAATCCCTTAACTGTCGACTAAAAGTTACGCAATTCGTTCCCCAATGCCAGATAGGCGTGTGTATGGGATGTATTGGGGGAGGGAAAAAAGGATAAATAAGCAAATCCTCTGAAATAAGTAAATCCTTCGTAAACACTGTCAAGTCCCTTTTATTATATTCCATTGCCTTCGTAATAATTTTATGAATAACAGTGTACAGAAAAAATAGTACTTCGGAAAGACGTATATACACGTCCAGGGGAAATAATGCTTTGGCTGAGCGAGACGTTTATATGCGCTCTTAAAAGGTTTAAGTCTAATGTTGTAGCTTTAGCATCAAAGTATAGTGTTACAGAATTCAATACATTGCTATTGTATAGAGGCGAGTGCGATGAAAATTATGATTAAATATTGGGTCGCAAATATTGTAGGTTTGAGAAGCACTGGACTGGATCGAAATAAGTAAATAGATCGCAATTTCTAGATCTTTATTGCAATTATATTGCTGTGTTTGATTTGAATTTGATTTACTTGGCACTTCGAAGCAACGCGAGAGCTATTGGCGATGGACCTCTTAATTTCGTACCATGGTTTAACAATGAGGATGAGATGGCATGCCTTCTTCAAACTTCCAAACACGTCGACGTGAGGAATTTGAGAATCGACTGCACTGCATCTTCTCTACGAGGCGGGGGTCTTTGATGACACTGTGTTTCGAACCCTTGGCTCGACAGCTCCGGCTACGAGTTTTGCGACCATGGCCAATCAGCTACCGTGGCCTTATATTAAAGAGGAAGCTAAATAAAGTTTTAAGAAATTTGTATTAAAGAAAACATGATGTTTATCTAAACTATTTCAAGAATGGGGAAGTTGGGGGAAAATTTTACTAAATTTGGATTTGCAGAGATGTTAACAATTCGATTTTTATTCATAAACTTTAAAAATATTTCACATCGGTTTTCCTCAGCATTTTAGTACGATTTAATCTTGTGTTTCTAAACTGACTTTGAACAGTCTTTGTACATTTCTTTTTTAGTGTATATGTCGGATAACTCGGCAAGACATTACGTCCGATTCTGAAACTGTTTCTGATATCACAGTTAATGAAAAAAATGTCGGAAAATGATGAAGACAACGTTGAGGGCACCTTACTAACTCCTAAAATATCACATATTGAGGAACTTAAGAACTGTCAAAACCACTCTTCAGTATTTTGAACAGCAAACAAACGGTGTCGGGAATGGACATTGTTTCTCGTCGTCTTTGTGATGAAACAGCACAACACAGAGTGCAGTACCGAAGACAACCGGACATTGTCAGTTTCTTTTTTTGAAAAAAGTAGCCAGTTTTTGCAAAGTCGGCTAGTTAATTTTTCATTACAGACAGCTTTATGTCATCATTAAGTATTTTTCTGAGGTGTGTCTAATCAGGTAAACTACTCTGTTTACTATGAATTCATTAATTTTCATTTTCCTGTATTATAAATGTGCCCTATGCTTTCATGAAGTATGTACTTTTCCTTTGTTTAATGATATTTAGGCAGATTATTTTTCTGATGCATTCTCAAGCAAACTATACATACAAATACAGCACTATATTTTGTGAGGAACCGCTCGTACTCTTATTCTTTATTGATCCCATTCTCGATAACCCGGTATTTTCATAAACTCGGCCACTCTTCGGTTCACATAAGCTGAGTTTTGGGGGCTCTGCTATATAAAGATAAACTGTTATTTTACTGTTTTTAGAATCCTGTAATTCGGTTTGCGTTGACAAATTTTAGAGATTAAACAAACTTTCTGAAAACTTGATTGTAAAGATTCATGTATTTTAAAATCCGCTATTGTACATTTTAAATGCGTAAATAAATAATCGAAAATAAGGAAAATAGAGAAAAAGGATTATTAAAGAAAAAATATTGAGAATACTTTCAAAATGCAAGATTAGCTAAATTAGTCAGAAAGATTCTCTGTTTTACATGTTATTCCTTTTTTGCTTATTAATAATGTCTGACACCTTTTGTTGTTTCCCACGCTCGACATTCTTTATCTGGCAGGTGGATGTTTTCATTGTAGATGCTTTCCAATAACCTTGACCGAAGTTGATTGTGTCTAGCTAATTAGATTATACTTTTAAAAAATAATAAAAATAACCCTTTAAAAAACCTTTTACGCGTGGTTTTTGGTAAGAACTATTACAGTCATAGGGGCTGTATGTTATTGAATATATTGATAAGAATTTTGTGTAATTGATGGTTAATTTTACCTTAAAAACGTGTAAGTAGTTTATATTTGATGTTTAATACATTAATAATGCTTTCTGTTGTAATCAGAGCTTCGAACCGTGATTTTTTTCGTTCCGGTTCATCTAAAAAAAATATATAGGTTCAGTTTTGGTTTTTGTTCTGCCAAAAATAACGGTTTTCGGTTCAGTTCCGAATGAATAATTTTATTTTTATGTATATTCTTATTTGTATTAAAAATATAATTCTATCTTAAACAAAAATTGTGATCCTATCAAAACTTAAAATTTTTATTTTTTCTTAAAAAAATCATCTATTAGTTCATTTAACTGAATTAAATCTCCCTTCTACCAATAGTTCCAAGCAAAACTGAAACAGAAAATTAGTAATGAACATCAAAACTGGAAATCCAGAAGCGATATAGTACATGTAATGATAATTATACGGTTGACGTTAAATTAGAAACTATTGATAAGTTGGTTACAGTAACAAAATGACTAAAGATATATCGAACTGAAACTTTTTTTCGGCTCAGCTCCGGTTTTCGTTCCGACCAAAATAAGGGTTTTTTTCTGGTTTTCGGTTCAGTTCCGGTTCGAAGACCTGATTTTAAGATTATAATATTCACAAGCAACGTTACCCCTTACATTATAATGACATTTCAATCAAAGCTTGATGAAATATTGGCGATACAGCCAAGTTGGTATCATTTCTGGTTACCAAATTTTGTGAATTGGCGATAATTTTTGGTGACTTGTCGACCATATGGATGTTTCTGGAAATTTATGGAGCATCACGATCTATGGCGTAAGCGAATTTTTCGAGTAAGCCCTCGAAGGTAGCCGTGCAGACTATAAATAGCAGTCGCTTGCCGAAACTGAGTCAGTATTACTTCGGCTATTGAAGAGGAAGAGAGGTTTCTTGTCGTTCATCTTTAACGTTACATACTTTTGTTCTTAGACACTGATAATCGTGTCTGAGTGCTGAAGAAGGTTTGAATATCTTATGGGATTTATTGCGCGAGTTTTAATGCTGTATTCTGTATTTTAGGGTTGTTTTTCCGCAATAAATTTTCACCGCTTTTAAAGAACTATTTTGCTCTTTGAGACGGATAGCATAAAATCCACGAACCCCGATATACATAACAATATTTACCATCGGGTACACACTTTCTTCACGCGGGGGAAACGAATAAATATAACAATCGAGATAAAGAGATACACAAAATGGGTCAAATTATTACATTATATTTAAAATAATTTTACATAAATTGCAAAACTATTTGGCGGAAAAAGCCACCGCATACTGATATTAAAATACTGTACCAAAAACTTAGATATGAAGCACTGGCATGGCTAGTCCTGAGAGGTTAAATCTGTGGAGACCTCAAACATCCTCCCGTGGTGTGGTGTGGTAGTTAAGAGAGGGGGTATCAGCTCAGGTGTCGTCCACGTCACTTGACCATGGTTCAGTCCGTCGCCAAAAGCTGAGCAGTGCGGTGTTAATATTCACTCACTCACTCCTGAGTGGGCCCTCTATCAAAATTTTTGAGGGTCTTTTTTTTTGAAAATAAATAAAAATGATCCCATCAATAAAACTTATTTGAAAGTGTCAATATAAGTGTATATAGACAAGTGCATTAAAAAACTTTATAACTTAAGCATTAGCTTAGTTGTTTAACAGGTATTCCCCCCCCCCAGAAGATGCAGGCCACGGTAACCGAGTGGTCAGGGCACCCAACCCACTGAGAACATCCTAGAGACCGTGATGAGCCCCAGAAAAATGGGAGAACTGGAAAGGAGCATAGCTCTGGACCAGTTCTCCCATTTTTTTGGGCTGCTCTAGACGCCAAGGTTGGCTTCTCATCCATGGTGCCTTGGATCGTCCATCAATGTTGGTACTGTGACGTAGTATAGTTTAAAACTTTTACTCTTCATGATTGTCCCAAGAGTTTTTCCACACTCAAGGTTTGACCGCTCATCCATGGTGCCTTGCATCGTCCATCAATGTTCGTACTGTGACGGACGCATTTAAAGACGCCACGGCTTCCTTTTGCAATCATTGTTGAATCGCATCCTGTTTGAAACGTATAAAAGCGAGAGGTGCTTTAAACACTTTTCATTCGTCATGGTAAACCCGATGCATTGGAATCTGCTGCTCGGCAGGGCCAAGTCCGAGCTGGCATCATCTACCAAGAGCCCACCGCCAAACGGGTGTTTGTTCTGTTTTGTAAAGACCATTGGCATAAAAAAAGACGTGGTTGGTTAATTTCAAACGGGCCGTCATGGAGGCAAAGCATGCCAATGAATTTAGACCCAACGACGTGATGTGGGAAAAAACATCGAAAGGCCTGTTGAGAAATCCAGACAGACTGCTCAAAAATACCGACAAGAGGATGGTTTACATTTACAACAACATATTTTTTAGCCAAAAAAGACTTTACCTTTGGCTTGCGAACGGTGAAATCCGGAGAGATTCACTTTTTTCAAACGACGCATGTGCCCATGTTGATCTATGAATTGCCAACCTCCAGTCTCAAGTGCCGAGCCCAACCCAATGTGATTCGGAGAAGTTTTGAGCCCCATGACCAAATGCTCTACCATCGAACCATCTTGGAGCCCCACACGGCGTATCCGATCCCGGCTGGAACAAACTACATTGTGTTGACGGTTCAAAAACCGCCTTTGGTTTGGACATTATCCCCGAATCCCTTCTGCCCCAGCTCATTCAGAAGGGATTCCACGTGGGAGATTTCCGGAAAATGAAAAAGTTTGATCAAACTCCTTACAAGCTACCTCCACCTACCCCGATTCATGTACCGGCCGAAAAGCGACCTTTGGAAGAAAAATCTCTACCTTTCTCCAAGAAACGATCCAAAGTGCGCATAACTCCCGTCATGAGACGTGTGTCCAGACGATCTGAGCTACCGATGGCACCTGTGCAGATTCCACAACCACCTGTGCAGATTCCAGATGTCCTAGAACCTGTGCAGATTCCACTTGTCCCACAATCACCTGTGCAGATTCCAGTGTCCCATGTCCTAGAGCCACCTGTACAAATTCCAGTGTCACAAGTCCCACAGTCACCTGTGCAGATTCCACTTGTGCAGATTCCAGATGTTCCAGAACATGTGCAGATTCCAGTGTCAAAAGTCCCACAGTCACCTGTGCAGATTCCACTTGTGCATATTCCAGATGTTCCAGAACATGTGCAGATTCCAGTGTCACAAGCCCCACAGCCACCTATGCAGATTTTCTTAGAACCTATGCAGATTCTACATGTATCAGAACCTGTGCAGATTCCAGTGTCACAAGTCCCACAGTCACCTGTGCAGATTCCACCTGTGCAGAGTCTCCCAGAACCTATGCAGATTCTCCCAGAGCTCGACATTTTGGACCCTTTGGAGTCGACAGATGCATTCGACCAGCTCATGTCGTTCGTATTTGGACCCCAAGAACTCCAGCTGCTTCACACGGTACCCTCTATTTTTGATGGGAATCTCTTCTCCTTCCTGGATGAATTTGAAAGGGCGCCTATGGACTTGACAATGCCCAGACTAAACTCTTGTGTCAAAAAATCTATCGGATTTAAACCCATCCAACCCATGGATCTGTCTGTCAATAGTTGCCTGTAGCTCATTGTATATATTTTTTGTATGCCCAGACTTGTGTCAAAAAATCTATCGGAGCCATCCAACCCATGTCTGTCAATAGTTGCCTGTAGCTCATTGTATATATTTTTTCAATAAATAATGAATCAAGTCTCATTTTTTTGTCAGAATGATTTCGGTACAACACTTGTTGGACCACCACTATCGTATTTGGAAATCTGGGTCGGTGGCCGGATCGCGTCAGAGTATCCTTACACCCTTTTTTTTTAACCCAACTTTGGCGTTTCAATTTTGTAAAAAAAACTGGACCCAGAAAAGGGGGGAGTCGAGTCGAGTTGACTCGGTCCCCCTTTTTTCGGGGAGATTGGATCGTTCAGCTAATGTGCGCTCATTTAAGCTGAATAATCTTCCTGGGCCAATCGAGTCGACTCGGTTTTTCAAGACAACGTTGGAAGGACCAGCCAATAGAAATTGTTTCACGTGACCTCATTAGAGTATAAAAGGCCAGCAGTCATATTTCGGAATGCTTTTGAATGGCGAAATGTTTTTTGTTAAGACTGTCAGGATTTGGAGTCTTGTTTCCATCTCAAATTCTGACAGTCTTAACAGTAAATGTTTTTTAGCAAAAATCTTCAAGACCGAAAATAGGGGGGCAGTTCCCCCCTCTTTTTTCGGGTCCATTCATACACCAAGATTGGACCCTCATCACCAAGATGGGAGGGCTTCTCACCTAGATGCATCACTGTGAATAATCCCCAAGATTGGAATGAGGTGGTCCCCCTAGATGCATCAAATTACCTGTGAATCGTCACCTAGATTGGAATGATGTGGCCCTCTCACCAAATATTTCATTGGACCTGTCCAGCATGTCATTGGACCCGTCCAGCATGTCATTGGACCTGTCCAGCATGTCATTTGACCCCCGTGTTAAAACTATTTTTGGGAGACCTCTGTTTCATTTGACCTGTCAAGAATTTCATTTGTGGATGACCCCTGTCCCAATCGTCGCTCTGGGGTGGAATGAAAAATTTTCTCTCGGCCCTGGAAAATCTTTTTGTGGGAAATTTGAAAAATTTTGTGTCGTTCATTATATTATTATAAAGTGCTCTTTTGCATACTTTGCTTCATACTTTGATCGAGATCCTAAAAACAACGTTGGGGTATAAAAACGGGTGAAAATAGACACGATTCATACAAAAAGAACCGTTTGAACTTTTCTTGGGGATGGAAACGTTAAATGCATGGTTTGGATAAAAAGTGGGTGCAAAATGGACAAGAGTCATATAAAAAGAGTCGTTGGAAACGAAAAGGGGGAACAAAAATACGGTGTGGAGATCGATTTAAGCGAGAGAGTTTCAAAAGAGAGGGTTTTAAATGAGATGATTTAAAATGAGATGATTTTCAATTCAAATGAGATGGTTTCAAATGAGACAGTTTTCATGATTAATTTCAAATGATTAATTTCAAATGAGACAGTTTTCATGAATAATTTCAAGTGAGATGGTTTTCATGAATAATTTCAAGTGAGACGGTTTCAACAAAAGTCGTTTCAAAAAAGGTCGTTTTCCATTTCCAATCATTTTTGAAAGGGTCACGGTGCTCAACTATTTTTTCGACCGACTGTAGCTTGAAGAAGGATTGCAACGAAAATGGTTAAATTTTGAAGAAATTGAATTAAAATCGCCTGAAATAACAGGAATACCACGGTAAAAAAATCCTAATGAAAACTAACTATAATATACGTCATCTCCAAGGCAACCACATTATCATATGATAAAAATATCGAGGTAACCATATTGTTTATGCTCGCCCTTCTTGGCGAACATAAACAACAAATTGGGGCGTATCACTCGGATTTCAAATGAGCACCTCGATTCCTAGTGACTAAAGGCCCAGAAATGCTTAATATAAAAAAAGAAAATGTGTTACTACGCCGAGAGAGGGGATCATCTTGCACCTGATTACTACAAACTGGTTCCTCTCAAAGATATGCTTCGGCAGTCAACCTTTCAGACGTAAAAAGAAGCAGAAAATCTCCAACCCTTAATAATGAAGTCCTTTTCAATTTCTATATACACATAAAAATTCTGATGTCATATGTAATTAAAATTATTTTGATGAACGTTGTAATTTTTTTAACATAGCTCTTGAAAAGATACTCAGTATTCAAATTTATATAAATAAACACACATATTTCTGAATGGAGTAGGTTCATATATTTTTTTTTTATTAACTTCGTGTTTTGATTTTTTTCAAGTTAGTAATGAAAGATGTAGAATTAATTTTTTTTAATTTCCTAATAAGCTGATATTTTAATGAATGTTTTAAAGGTTCATCAGATTCAGTTGTTTTGAGAAATATCGTTGAAAAGGTGATGTAGAGTACCTAGCCCTTTTGGGCCTTAACCTCTCTTCCGTGGATGTTTAAGTGATTGTGATGAATTAACTCATGTCTGGTATTAAATAAAGGTACTTTGTTAAAATATACAATTTATATTTGTTGAGAAATGAATTAAAATTGTTAAAAAGTACATTGAATAAGAATTTGAGAAATAAAATATTTTTGAGATTTGCATTGAGAGCCATTAGTACATGTGTGTAATATTACTAATTAGCGTTTTGGCAACATTAAGTCTTATGCGTGGAAGAACAGTTTGATTCACGCGGACGCGATCCCGTCCAGTGTAAGATTTAAATTTTTCTAAAGAAAAATGCCGGGTATTTCCTCAAAAGTAAGTTTTTTTAAATCTAATACAAGGTTTGCGTTCAGTTTTATACGAAATAGTGTAGTTTTTAAGAGTAAAAGCGCAATGATTAGAAAAAATAATGGAAAAATGTGCACGTGGTGATGTCAGGCCTGGCGAATATATTAAGTGTTGATATAACTTTAATATAACTTTAAAGTATTCATTTTATGTTTGAATTTGTTGTAAAACATCTTTGTCAATTTATAAATTTGAACTTTTCCTTTTGAAATAGGTTAAAACGCACAGAATTTTTCTGTGGCACTCTACTCATTCTAAGCCTAATGTAATTATTCGCCATTTGCGATTACTTTTTTAAATGTAGTAAGTTTGTCATAAACATGTTTTTCGTAAATCGAGCTATTGATTTTCATATTAGAAATTGAGATCCGTATTTTATGTAATGTGCGGAAAGTTGATCAGTGCGTTAAAGTTATTGCAGTGCGTTTGTTAAATTTTTTCATGCGTTAAAGTTATTGCAGTGTGTTATTTTCCTTATGTTAAACTGAAATTATTTGTTATTTCTACAGTTCCGGCCTCAATGCATTGAACTGTTTATTGCGGTGAAGCTTTTACAATTTAGAACTAATAAACCTTTTTATGTCAGTAAAAATTCCACATCGTGCATTTTATTCATTCTTGCCATCACTGATAATTACAAAAGTAGGAATTTATGTTGATTCTGTGGAATAGAAGCAGTAAGCTAGCATTATGATAAATTTGTCCTTTCATTTTGAAAGTTTAAATGAAGCTAGTAGTTACAATTTCTGCATACATCATTTGGAAACATTAATTGTATTCGACAAGAAATTCTTTGATTCTGCAGTATATCTGGGAAGTAAAGTTTTTATTACCTCTGGTTGTTCTCCAAGTTAAAGCTGCTAAAATTTTCCAGTCACACAACACATTCTTTTTGTTTGTCCATTGAAATTCATTTTTGTCCTTGCTAATACAATAAATACACTTAAGTCATTGTGTTAATGAGAATATACCGGCTTTAACTAGAATCCTCTGCTGGGTCATATCAGAATGCAAGGTGATTGTAATAATGTGATTGTTTGACAGTCATGTTTGATGCTGTTTCTTGTTGATGTCTTTCAGTCATTCCCAGACTTCTGTGTTCCTTTCATTGAGAACAGAGCAGATCTAATGTTGCAAAATGCAAATGTGCTGCCAAACATATATCAAGTCTGGCTGCATGTCACTCCTATGCATGTATTTGAGCCATTTTTTTTTGCTGATTCCTGTTCTTTAGTTTGATGTGCAATTACTCCACACTGATTTTGCTTTGTGAGTATGATGACCTAAGCTCATTTTTCAACAAGGTGCTTTTTATGTACTGAAACCATTTAAGATTTAAAGTTGCGTAACATTGAAAAAAATGAAACAAATAGGAATATGAAGGGAAAAATTTATATTTTCAATATTTAATTCAAACATAAATGAACCAACACAGCTGAGTTTCAACACGACGAGAAATAGGATATTTCATTCTTCTTGAATGACACTTTCCAAAGAGGTAAAATTTTCTATGTAGTTTTAATTCAAATGAAAATTAATTGATAGAGCTCTATTCCTGCCTATTGCAGTAAGAAATCAGAGAAGGTTTAAAAGCTAAATGTAAAAGCAAACTGTACTCATGAAATTAACATTACAGTTAAAGACAGCTTATCGTAATGAAACCTAATATAATTAAGGTTGCTGTCTGCATCAAAATGTCACCAACACTGATACGTATTATGAATGATGTGAACAACATGTCTCATCCAAATCAAATTTGTGCATTGTTTGCAATCATATATTGAATAAACCTGCTTTCCTTAATCTTTAACAAAGTTAGGGGGAAAAAATACAAGTCACACAAGGTTGAAATTCAAATATGAACATGGATTTCACATCAGAAATCTACAATGAAGTATTTATAATGAATGAATAAAGATTTTTGCAATTCGCAATTTGATTGGCTTTTGATCAACATTTCTGGGCCTATCTTTAAAATTGAGTGGCTTAGATCTAGACATGGTTTATGTCTTACATGGATAATTATTTGTGTTTTCTGGAGTAGACAAACCAGACAATTTCTGTATCTGCCCAGACAAGAAACACGTAAAAGGTTATCCATAAATATTGTAAAATTAACCCTGTGCCCGTAAGGCTACAGTGGACAGTAAAAAAATTTAATTTCTTCTTTCACCCTATCACTATTACTACAATGCATCCAAGAATTAATAAGTATACATTAGATGAATACTTTTGGAAAGTTTTGTTATAATTCGACAAAAATTGCAACACGTGGAACATTTTGAGTTTGGGTTTCGAGGTAAATTTTTGATTCTGAGAAAAACAACTTTTTTTATTTAAAAGGAAATTAACTTTATTTTTTTTTTAAAAAAAATTAAAGATATAAATATGAATCTGAAATTGAAAACACTAATATCGTACAAATATAAGATAGAGGCAGAATATATATACATAAGGTTCTGCAATATTTATTGTAACAGTCACATTGACACGTGGTATATACAGTGATAAAAATTGAAGTAAGCTAGAACTTTCTTATAATATCTGAAGTAAATTAGCAGAATGTATTTCATTGTTTATCTCAACCAGATAGTATATTACATATTTCATTAATCATGATGAGTAAAAATAAAGTATTTCGCAGGGATTAAATTACAAAAATTCAATGCTTTCGAGGAAGCTTTCATTTTTTAGAAAAACAGCTATTTTTATTCTAAAGGAAAAAACTTAGTTTTTTTTAAAAACAATTAAAGACATTCATATAAATTTGAAAGACACTAATATCATAAAGATAAGATAAACACAGAATATATGTATAAGGTTCTGCAATATTTATTGTAACAGTCACATTGACCTGTAATATATATAGTGATAAAAATTGAAGTAAGCAAGAACATTCCAATAAAATCTAAAGTAAATTAACAGAATGCATTTCATTATTATTTCATCAACCAGATAATATATTTTTCATTAATCACAATGAGTAAAAATAAAGTATTTCAATACAATTAAATTACAAAAATTCAAAAAAATAACAAATCTAATTACACATAACAAGAAAACTGTTTGCTAAGTCTGATAAAAAATTTTTTTTTTTTAAAGCACCGGCACTATAGGCTGCATTTGTATTCGTGGCATTTATTTTCCTTTTCTTTTGTTTTGTAGAAATGTGTCGTTTATCTTGTCTTTCTGCAATAGTTGAAGAAAACCTGCCATTCAGACATGAGTCTTCTTTCGCTTCAAGAAATTTCACATTGCCCAAATTGTGCTTTTCGATGGCATCCGTTACTGCTATTTCCAGCCTCCTTTTGGAGACGAATACCTCTTTTAGGTATTTTCGCCAAATGCAGCTATGCAGACTTTCATTCGAATTTTGCATCTTGCCTGCTACGTATCTTTCAAGAATGATGTCTGAAGCTAAACATTGATAAATAGGCATAGTTTTCTCCACTACTTGTGGCGACAAGTAAGTTCTCATGGAACTGTGTGCCCCTGGGGTTTCACCTTTGGCTATAGCTCTTTTATAGAAACACCATGAAGATTCCCCTTCAGGACACTTACCATGCAATAGGCTTTTTGTCAGTTGAGGAGCAATGCATCAGGCTGGCATATATAGCAGGGACATTATCTTTTATTGCCTTTCTATAGTAATTTTGCAACTTGGTGATGTTTTTATCTGTAAGGCTTCCCTGCTTACGCCCACCAAGAGTTGCTTTTCTTCACTTTGTTACGTAACGATTCTTTCACTTTGTTACGTAACGATGTGCCTAGCCTCTTTGCAATATGATTCAGGCACTCTTCCTTTTCGATTTTTATATCAGAACCATATATTTTATTGTCCGACAAAAACTGAAAAGTTTTTGAGTCACCATCACTCAGCATGGAAACGAATCTCATTTGGCAATCACTAATTGATCACCTCCACATAATTAGTGCAGCGTGCATCTCCATGGCTCCAGAAGTTCCATCAAAATTTTTGTCACACTCATCCGCATGTCCTTTTTGCCATATGTGGAACTCCGCACTATCGACTCCCATGTCTCGACCAGCAACTACACAATTCTGACAGTATTTCGACAATACTTCAAAGTCAAGGACAAGTCCACTAAGGATATTGATGATTATTCCTAATCCTAGGTTAGATGTATGTCCTCGCTTTTGCCAAGTACCGTCATATGACGCACTCACATCAGTTATTTCCTGATTTTTTAGAGAAGCATCAACTTTTACGTGAGCTTCTCTAGCAGCTTGACGTGACATTTCGAGCATTTTTTTCTTCACCTCTTCGTTTTTCACGGCTAAGTTGTGCATGCATTTGGCAAATGTTTTTCGGTCCATTGTTGGCATGTTGAGCACAAATGAAAACGTTTCCAAAGCAGCATGCCCTCTGCCTATGAATAGGAAGGCACTCACCAGTTTGCTGTTTATATCATGTGAATTTTTGGCCTCTTGGAAACTTGAAAAAACACTCCCATAGCTTTCATGACATGATTTATATAAAAGTTCCATCTTTGTAGAATACCCCATGAAGAATGGTGTTGTTTTATAACAAGGGTGCAGTTTGTACAATATTTACAAGGAACTTTCTGCAATAATTCAGAAAACACAGCCTTGTGGGTGAAAATATAGCTTGCCTCAGGTTGGGAAGATGTACTCGGTTCAGACAATGTATCTCTCCGCAATACCATACTCTTACTGTTTTTTTCATCAACAGTTTTAGAAGATTTCTGCCATCGCTTCTTGCTATTTTCGGCCAACATCTTTCTCCTTTTGGTAGGACGACCTTTAGGTTTACTATATCTCAATGTTATAAGATCCATTATAAAAATTTTAAATAACAAAGGCAATTTAAAATGAACTTTAGTTCTGAAAAGAACTTTTTGTTTTGGTAAAATCAATCTAAAGTTTGAATAAAATTGAACGAAAAATGCAAATGCAAGTTCGAACGAATTGTAAACAAATAATGCCGATTTAGGTCTCAGATACAGTTAAAACAAATTGTTGCCATCCAGACCTTGATAAATTAACATTAAAAATAAAAATTAGAGAGGCTATGTCTACAGTAAATAAAATTCGTACTGTCAAAGTACATGACAGCTTTGTCAGCATGGCATCAGAATGTAAACGAAGGGGCGTGGTCATGGATGACTGAATCTGAACTACCCCATAAAGTCAAAATTTTTTCGATATTTTAGTCAATTTTCCACATTTTAACTGTCCACTTTAGCCTTAAAGCCTCCAAAATCGAGAAAATGTAAATTTTATGTTCATAACATACGGACAAGAACAAACTGTAATAACTTCAAGTATTCTATTAAATTACAAATGAAATGTGTTTAGGAATCCAACCAACACAGCTCCGTTTCAACACAATGAGAAATAGAATATTTCATTCCACTCAAACAATTAATATCCTAGTACAGCCCCCTGGTGTATTTGGTGACAAGGAAAAAACCTTTTCAAAGTGGTGTCTACAGACAAAAAAACAATTTCTAAAATGGACAACATAGGAAACATCAAATCAAAAATAAAATGTAAATTTTGGACATCTGTATCAAAATTCAATCAATCCTTCATTCATGCAATAAAAAAATCATTACTTTCTTACCTCTTTTATTTAGAAGAAAATCCACTTGTGTTTTTATGAAAAAAAAAAAAATGTTTCAAAAATGTAACAGGAAAAAAACATCAAATATGCATGCTCTAGACTGATGAAATAACGTTATCCATTTCCTTCAAACACTTATTCTATGGTTAGATCCTAGGAAGGCACACTTCTTGGCGATAAAAGTATTAATCTGTCAAGCTTCTAAAAAGAATAATATGGTTTCTAAAATGGCTTCAAGAAGATATAAAAAAAAAACCATTGCTTCTAAAATACAATAGAGAAAAAAATGCAGTCTAAATTGAATTAATGCATCTTCCTTCTCTAATAAATTTCCTTTCTGTAGTTTCATTCAAGAATAGAAAGAAAAAAAAACTCATTCATTTTCAGCTTTTTAGAAAAAATCTTACACAATTACCTTTATTTTTGCAGGGTTGCCAAATTGTAAACTTCATTGCCAAAAAATGGCACTAAATTTTTTTTTTTGCTAAATAAAGGGGCTGTGCTTGGATTCAACTGTATATAAATTGCTTGAATGTTGTAAATGAGTATTCTATTAACATTACATTCATTTTAGGCAATTGTTATTGATGGTCAAGGACACCTCCTTGGTCGATTAGCAGCAATAGTTGCAAAAACAATATTAAATGGTAAGTATAGTTTATATTTTATGTAATTTATTTTTGTCTTGTTCTAATCTGATAGCTATGTTATCTTTGGTACACAATTCATGTTATCAAATCCAAACTGTCTTCTATTGCCTTAATATACACCTAAAGAAACTACATCCTCACTAACTTTACTCGTTAAAATAATGGAATGATTTCAATTTATGGTACTTACATAATAGCTTCACCCCAGTCAAATTGATGCCTTGGGAATCGAGCCTTTAAAACAAAACAAAGATTCTAATGAGTTTTATATGAAAAAAAAAAGTTGTCAGATTTTGGTTGAAAAAGGTGGGGGTTTGTGTGGTGTCAATTTTGCCTTTAGTGATGTTAACATGAGAGTACCAAACATTTATTTCTAAAAACTTTGATACTTCGAACTGTAATGTTTTTCATTCTGCATCAACTAAAAAAATCAGTTCAGTTCCCGGTTTTTGTTCCCCCCAAAATAATGGTTTTGGGTTGTTCCGAATGAGTAATTTTATTTTATGTACTTATTTGTACTAAAAATATAATTCTATCATTATCAAAAATGTAATTACATGGTTGATGTTAAATTAGAAAATATTCTGTATAAATTAGTTGCAGTAACAAAAAATGGCCGAAGATATATGTCCAACAGAAATAAACCAATATTTTTTTTGGTTCAGTTCTGGTTCGAAGCCCTGGTACAAAATCTTCCATCATGGGCTCTAATTTTGCTTTATTTGACAGCTTTGGATTGAATGATATATTCACAGTTGTGTATAATTCTATAATAATGTACTGTTTTGTTAATTGCTGTATGATTGTTTATTGGCAAAATATTGAGTACAACAAAAAAAAAATTGTTTTACTAAATGCTACATAAATTTTTTGCCCCTAATGTACTTTTATTCAGATGCATGTTATGTGCTTTTGATCATGATTGTATTCTTGGATTGCATCTTGGTTTTAATGTTATACCTATCGAAAATAAATATTGCTAATTTTTGGGATTGATAAAATTTTTCTAGTATTAAATGTAATTTTCTTTGATAGTGTGAAATTTATTAAACCCTTTGAGTATTTCACTTTTTCCTGTAAACTAATTCCTAAAGAGATTTATTTAATTCAGCTACCAGTTACAAAAACTTTTGTAAATTTCTTGGAAAATGTTGCAAAATCTATTTCTCTCTCTCCCCCCTTTTAACACAGAAGTTGGAACTGGGATATTTCACATTCACTGTTGTGTTGTGAAAGGCATTAGTGAACAATGAGCATGAATTTGAAAAATATTGGCTTACTTCAAACAAAAAAAAATTGATTCATTTTATTACGATCTGAGTCCAGAAAAAGCATTTTGGGGTAAAATCCTAGGAGGATCCACTGGTGTTTTTTGGCACCAAAATTTTTCCGCCAAATTGAGAAACACAAGTTTTTCAAAATGGCGTCAAAGACGAAAAACTCTTGGAAACGGCACGTGTCGAGGGGGTGAAATGGACAAAGAGCAACGATTGGTTTCTGAAAGTGGGGGGGGTATGAAAAGTTCAAAAATCATGAAATGAACGTAGTTTCTGGAATGGCGTCAGGGACGCCTGAAAAATGTTGGTAGTAAATGTTTTACATTAAAAAAGGACGAAATGTGCTTTTTGCAAAGATAAAATCGGAAAAATACATCCAATTAATCATTTTAAAAAGATAAATACGGAGAAACTCGTGAAATTCATTTAAAAAAAGCACTCAAAAACCAGTACATGATTTGTGTAAAAAAGACGAAATGAGCGTTTCGCAAAGATGAAATCGAAGAAATACATTATATATAAATTAATCATTTTAAAAAGATAAAAACGGAGAAACCTATGAAATGCATTTTAAAAAAGCACTCAAAAACCAGTGTGTAGTACATGATTTACATTTTTAAAAAAAGGACGAAAGGGGCTTTTCGCAAAGATAAAATCGAAGAAATACATTTTATTCATTTTAAATTTTTAAAAGGCACTTACCTTACTCTTACGGGTCATACATACTTCACGACAAAACATATACCAGGCCATGACAGTATTCTTATTGACTTTCAAGTCATTCACAACGAATGTATTCATGCTCTTGCCGAACCAATATCTGGTCAAAAACTCTTATCTTTTCTACACTTCGGACATTCATATCGTGGAGCAATTAAATTAGCTTTCATACATCATTCTAACGTATCTTTCTTCCCCTTTGTGCTTTGAGCACAAAGAAACCTGTCGTAGCCTCACTTTCAAGTAATTTCCTTTCACAAGCCATTCTTAACACAAACCGGTGCAGGGCAAACCTTCTCAAGCAAAGTCAGGGGTCCAAAAGACCGTTTTTTCAGGAAAGGCGAAATAAGTTTCACCCTTTTTAGGGTTGCCATTTTTTTTCGGTGATTTGAAAATCCAAATTTTAGGGGTGAAATGGAAGGGTTACCATATTGTAACCTTTATCGCTCAAAGTTTGGTGACCAAAAGTGGGTCCTCCTAGGACTCAACCACCATGGTTTAAAATTACGCGACCTGTTACAAAAGCCCTTGATTAGCTGAACAGTGTGATGTAAAACTCGCTTATGAGGAGACATTTTCATGTTTTTTTTTTTAAATGTGTAACCAGTTTTTGTGTTTGCAAAAAAAAAGTATTATTTTATATAATGATTAGATTTATGGGAGCAGCTGCATTATGCGCCCGGAGGCCACCATTTTTTTTGGAGGCGAGAATCGAAAAATCGCTGAACTTTTTGTTAACATGTCGACCATGTTAGGCCTAATATTTGGCTCATGTAGCGACAGTCGAAACCGAACTTAAACGTAACTAAATGAAAAAAGGAAAGAAACACAATATCTAGCAATTGCAATCGGAGTGAGCATTGTTAAATCTTATTAATCTTATCGAGGGACGAAAGAAAATTTTTTTTGATAGGTTCAGGAAATAACATAATCAAAAATGATGTTAACATACCATATTTCATCATTACCAATTACCATAAATAAAGAGAAGCATTTAAATATTTTTCACAAGTATGAAATGCACTGCACATTAAAAATGGAAAATTATGTATCATTATTAAAAAGCCTAAATAAAGAGAAGCATTAAAACATATTTCACAAGTATTAAAAATGGAAAATTATATATAATGCATATTAAAAAGTATAATTATAAAATCAATATTAAAAATCATCAATTATAACTTCATTCACAAAAATCAACAATATATCTTATAGCAAGCAAATCATATAGATAAAGAACTTCATAAACTGACTGTAACTGATTGATTAACTATTAACTTTTTACTTGAATTAAGTAAAATAAATTATAATATAATGCAAATTTTACTTTGTAACTTTCTCTAAGATATTTATGATTATTCAACCATTATATTGAAAGTTCTCCCAATCTTTTTCTCTCACTATTTCTAAAAATAAATTAAAAGCATCTACCTTTTTTTTTCTTTACAAGATATTCTGTATAAAAAAGATACTAAATAAAAAAAAAAATCTCGCTGTCTATATAAAGTAGGCAAAGTATTTTTCAGATGATTCCACATACTTTCGATAGTATTTGTGTGGCAGTTCGTAACCGGATCTACAAAATTTAAAGAATGATTAACTGTTAAATGATTGTAACCTACCTGACCCCCAAAGTCGCGTAAGACTTCCAACAATCAGAGTAGAGTGTTGTCCCTGGTTTAATCCATTCCTGTATTAAACCAAGCAATGTCTCTTTAGTACGATTATGGACTGCAACTAAAAACATCTTACCTATACCTCTTTCCACTCCACAAAAACGCATTGCCCTTCAACAAGATGGCCTCTGTTATATTTTCTTTTTCCGAACTTGGATTCGTCTATCTCAGCTATACAATCCTTACCTCCAATTTGTTGTGAGTTTTCTTCAACATAGTTGAGTATAACTTCATGGACAAACTGTCTCCAATCTACCATGGTATGTGAAGAAAAATCCAGGTTGTTTAATAGCATGTCTGTCCTATTAACGATGTGAAATGTTAACATCAATACTTCACCTAATGTTAACTTATTGTAGCGGAACCAGGAACATTCAATACTTCACCTAATGTTAACTTATTGTAGCGGAACCAGGATCCGTGTCTCACACTGCGTTGGTTGCCACATTCTTTGTTCTCTATTTTATTCCTACATACCCACACTATTCGGTCAGATACCCTTTTTGATCGAAGTTTCATGAACTGCTTGCATTTTTGACACTCTAAATTTCTTTTTATGAGGCCTGATTCCCTCAATAGATGTAAATTGTCATCGACTAATTTGTCGATGAATTAGTATGTTGCGATTCCATGCTTTCCAAGCATGAATTTTTGTCTACCAAAATTTCCCTTCACTGATGGCTTTAAAATTTCTTGGTATTTCTTGATGACATCTACAACTGGAGTACTATTAAGAGAAGCCATATCAAAAGTTGAGTGATAATTTCAAAATTAGAAGTTCAATCTACAGAAGTCTATGCAGCTGTCAGAAATGGGATAAAAAATACAAATTATAGCACCAATATATATCTTAAAATATGAACGCAAAATAGGATAGATAAAATACTAAATTCTAAATAATACTAATTTAAATTATAAAATAAGCAAATACTAAAATTAAATTATTAGTAGATAAATTTCTAAATAATTATAATAATATAATTCTATTTGAATGCAAAATGGGTTAGATAAAATATATTAATTTAAATTATAAAATAAGCAAGTACTGAAATGGAAATTATAGAAATATCAATTTTTAATAATTATTAAAAAAAATTCAAGACTCAGCCAAATCAGCTATTCCAGGCAATAAAATAAAGCACGTGTTTAAAGCAGGAATGGCAAGCGAGTTGAAGATAGCAGGGTAGGAAATACTTAGTGTTACCAAAACATACCATTGAATATTGAACTTATATTAATTGCTAATTATAGGCAATTATTGATCTAATTAAATAATGAATATTGAACTTATATTAATTGCTAATTAGGCAATTATTGATCTAATTAAATAATGAGAGTAATTAAATAATAATTGTAATTATAATGAATTGTGTTTCAAATTATTATTTTTTCAATTTTACAATAAATACCTATAGTTATGCTGCCGGTCATTTTAACCATATTCAGAAAATTATATTTTTTGCACATTATTGTGATAGTTTTGTTAGTTTACGATTTCCTAAAAGAAAGCAGGTGCACTTGTTTGAAGGGGAACTGCTGTAATTTACTGAAGAATGAGAGGCGTAACGGAGAATATTAGGCCACCCTGACAAATCAACTTTAGGGCTCCAGTCCGGATCATACAAAAATCACAAAGCACAATGTAGCTCCATTATTATATTACCTTATTAAACGAGGAGCTTGTGTAACTATAAGCTTAAATTTTACATAATAGTAGTAAAAACTGCGCTTTTTACTTTATTTGGGATAAAAGGTCAAAATGAGCGGTGATTGTAATGAGAGGTATTCGAAAAACGCTGTAGTTGTAGTGTTTAATGGTACATTAACAAAGAAATTTTCTTAAAAAAAAATATTATCAAGCTTGTAAAAAAATCCTTCATGCATATATTGCAAGTTGACTGACTACTTTAAGAACTGTAATTTTAAAAGCGTATAAATGAATTTTTTTTATATTTAAGGTATGTGGCTACCTTCGGAGCACTTTTTTTCAACTAAATAAACATTATTTTTAAATTGAAACGGGGCATAAAAATAGGAATTCAAGTACAATTTCCTCAAAATTAAAAATTTTGGATATATTGGGAATTTTGAGTGAAATTTTAGTGAAAAATTGCAGTTACACAGAAGTCTAATAAATGTATTCAAAAAATATTTATGCAGTACGTGAATAACATAAATTAGCCCGATAAGTACATAAATGAATACACAGAGATTAGATTGATTCATAACACAGATAGAGCTAAATGAAGCATGTTTTTTTTTTTTTTTTTTTGAAAATTTCTATTCAATATTTTAAAAATATTTAGTGTAAGGATCTACTTCTGGTTTACTAATTATGCTATAACTTTGCTTCTAAATGTTGTAGAAACAAAAATAAGAGTGTTTTTGTAATCTTAAATGTATGTGCTATAAAATAAAAGCATAAAAAAAATTTCGAAAATTTTCACCCAAACGGCGAATTTTGGATAGTTAAATATCTTACTGTCGTTTGAATTAAAATTATTTAAATACAATTTTTTGACAAAAAAAATGCAAGTATTACCTACTTGCAAAACATTCTATTTTTAGGAGAAATGCTTAAGGTATCCCACTACGTTCGGGACCATGATTTTGAAAAAGCGCATAAATGGATAATTTTCATATTTAGTATCACTTAGATTAGAATACATGTATAAAATAGTTTTAAGAACATTGTGATGGAAAAAATTATTTAAATACAATATTTTGGCAAAAAATTAACTTAGAATAACCTTTTTTTCAAAACGTTCCAGTAAAATGCTTCCATAATAATAACATCTGGCTTATATATAGTAAAGAATTCTGTAGAGAGTCTAAACTAGGAGATTTTTGAAGAATTCACATTATTTTCAGAGTTACCTCCAATTGTGAAATGATTATCAGCGTTTTTTTCTTAAGATTTCTCCCCTCTGTTGGAGTAAAATATGGATAAACCAACTTCTAAGTTATATATATCAAAAATTCTAGTTCAGCCTCTGAGATATATACAGGTAAAGTATTATTACAGTAGGAGCATTTTTCATAAAAGGAGAATGTTTTGAAAAGTGCTCATTCTATGGTCATTTTTCGTCAATTGATTGAATTTGAGTGATTGAATATTAACCTCACGCTGTTCAGCTACATGAGAGCTTTTGACGACTGACCACGTAATTTTGATCCATGGTCAAGTGATGTGGACGACACCTCAGCTGGCACCCCCTCTCCTAACTACCACACCAGCAGGAGGACGTTTCAGCTCTCAACAGATTGAACGTGCATCGCTGCCCTACACGGTGGGTCTTTAGTTGTACTGGGCTCGAACTCGTGACAAGGCAAGTCACGATCTGATACCTATACCACTCTGCTACTACGACCACACATTTTTCGTCAAAATATTGTACTTAAATAATTTTTTATTGTAATGAGATATTCTTAAAATAATTTTATATATGTTTTCTAATCTAAGTAGCTCTAAATATCATAAATATTATCCATTTATAAGCTTTTTCAAAATCACGGTTCCGAACGTAGTCGGATACCTTAATTGAAATACTAACAGTATTTTTTAAAATTTCTCGATTCTAATGTATTAAATATGAATACATTCACTTCTAAATCATGTATTATAGTATCAGTATATTATACACTTTAATGGTAACATATAACTGTTGTGTGTGTGTGTTATTAATACAAGAAACAAAAGTTGGTGTACATTTAAAAATCAAAGCAATACTTAGTTTTCTAAAAAAAATAATTCAATTTAGAATGATATATATACATTTTTTTTTAAAATAGCAAAAAACTTATACGTACTTTTGTTCTACATAGCTTGAAGTTCGTGCAAATCTAAATTCATGCGCGTACGTCAATTGATGTCGTGTGGAGAGGAGTAGTAATTTAAAATACCTTCATAAAATATTCTGTAAAAAATAACATGGTTAGATTTTGTAGCATTTTGAGCACAAAAACTACTTTATGAACACAATACGTTACTAGCAAAAAAATTGGAAAAACCATTAAATCAAAGGGTTTTTTTATAAATCGTACCATGTTTTATTAAATTTCAGTATTTAATTAATTATTAATTAAATATTACATCATTTTTGAATACGTTTAAGTAATTTTCTGAACCAATCACTAGATAAGTTTCTCTTTCTTTCCACAATTAGATTTAATAAAGAGTTGTGTGCTCAACGTGCACACGTATGATGGCCATTTAAACCTAAAAAGTAATTATATATGTAAAATTCTAATCTATTTATGTATTATTATATTTTTGGAACTTGCCATACAAAATGTGTCTAATATATATATGTGAACACGTCTATATTATATCATAACTAAATTAATTAAGCATGAATATAATTATATGTATATATATATGAATACAGTCGGACCAAACATTTTGTTCATTAAATCGGGGTTATTCGTTATATCGCGGTCTACACAAAATATAAATTTCTTGCATTTACCTTTTGGAAATTCTACATTAAGCAGCACACAAAAAGTATCCATATAGTTAGACATTTTACATTTTTTTTATTAAAGGTATATGACTACCCAAAATTCGCCGCTTCTGTGAAAATTTTCGAAATTTTTTTTGTTTTCAATTTATAGCCCGTACATTTATGATTCCAAAAACACTCAATTTTTGGTTCTATGATATTTAGAAGCAAAGTTATAGCATAATTAGTAAACTGGAAATTAAGTTTACAAAACCGGAAGCGGATCCCTACACAAAATATTTCCAAGACATAGAATTGAAATTTTCAGAAAATCTTTTATTTAGTTTTATCTGTTCTATAGACTATAATCTAATCTCTGTGGAATGAGATAAGAAAGGAATTTCATGTTCTATTTTTAAAGCTCACATGATAGGTTATGCTCATATTCATTTGCACTTGTTAAGTCTAATAACGCTCTGCATTCTTGGCTCTCACAATTTGTTTTGAAGAAGAGAAATATTTTTATCTGTTCCAGACAAAAAGGATGCCATTTTTAAAAAAATCAACTTCCTTCGTTTTAATCGGGGAAAGAGAGAATTCGTTAAATCGTTTTCTGACTGTATAATGAAATTAATTAAAGATTAATTTTACTGTAATTTCTAATAAATATGAAAAGTAAATTAATTTGTAAATAAATATGAAAAGTAAATAAATTTGTAAATAAATATAAAATATAAATTAATTTGTAAATAAATATGAAGTCAATTTGTAAATAAATATAAAAAGTAAATTAATTTGTAAAAAAAAAATATAAAAAGTTTAATTCTTTAATTATATGAAAAGTAAATTCATTTCAAGAAAGGAAGTGCGAAATAAATTCTTTACAGAACTGAATTGAGGCTGAAAAGCGAGCCGACGACGCAAAAGGGTTGCCAGAAGTACGAAAAACTAAACCCGCTTCATCGAGGCGGACAACTGCCACAACGCGCCCTCCCAAGTCGGCGCCGAAGAAACGCGACCGGGCGCATAATGCATCTGCTCCGCACATTCAGGAAATAATTTTAATGGGGTATATTTTTCTCCAAAACATGCATTTCCAGCCATCTTCTATCCAATTTTAATTTTTCAGTTTCCTTTGTGTATCATTCTTTAAATACATTATTCAGATATATCTCAAATAGTAAATTGTCATCAATAACTATCATATTTCAATTCAATCATTTAATATATGTATATATATATATTATTACAGTATAATGGTATGAATTCATCACAACCAATTCTACACATTAAAAAAAACCCTTAACTTTTGCTGCTGAAATGCTATATGTTAAATTTTTTAGGTAATTTTATAAAAAATTAATGCCTGGTTGTGGAGAGGACAGAGTATAAGATGAGATGTATGGTTTTGTACACGTAAAATATTTTTTGAAAATTTAAATATCGCTAAAGCGGATATAACTATAAATGCATTTTATTTTTTGGGTGTGTTGGTATCAAAGTGTTGCACCTCATTTTTTAATAGCCAAGGAGATTGTGTTCAATACCAACTTTGTAAATTTGTTTACAGCTTCTATTCAAACTGTAAAGAGGCTAAAATATAAATGATTTAGTGCAGTCAAAAACTACGTAAAACTGAATAAGTATTGTCAGATACGACTGACCCTTGTTCTACACTCCATTCAATTTTTTTATGAAAACTTTCATAAAAAAATATATGAAAAAGTTGTTGCATTATTTGACAGCTGTGAATTGATTTATAAATTCAGCAGTTGTTTATAATGCTATAATAATGTACTTTCTGTTAATTGCTGTATGCTTGTGCATTAGAAAAACATTGAGTACAATAAACTTAAAAGGCTGCATAAATATTTTTAAAATTGAAATCTTTATGAAAAAGTTGTTGCATTATTTGACAGCTGTGAATTGATTTATAAATTCAGCAGTTGTTTATAATGCTATAATAAATGTACTTTCTGTTAATTGCTGTATGCTTGTGCATTAGAAAAACATTGAGTACAATAAACTTAAAAGGCTGCATAAATATTTTTAAAATTGAAATCTTTATGAAAAAGTTGTTGCATTATTTGACAGCTGTGAATTGATTTATAAATTCAGCAGTTGTTTATAATGCTATAATAAATGTACTTTCTGTTAATTGCTGTATGCTTGTGCATTAGAAAAACATTGAGTACAATAAACTTAAAAGGCTGCATAAATATTTTTAAAATTGAAATCTTTATGAAAAAGTTGTTGCATTATTTGACAGCTGTGAATTGATTTATAAATTCAGCAGTTGTATATAATGCTATAATAATGTACTTTCTGTTAATTGCTGTATGCTTGTGCATTAGAAAAACATTTGAGTACAATAAATTTAAAATGCAGCATAAATATTTTTTTCTTAAGTCCTTCTATTCAGATGCATATTATGTGCTTTTCAAGGGCTTTTGTGTTTGATTATTTGTTAGTTTTCATGTTATACCATTTATGAAATAATGAAATGCCAATTTTTGTTGAGGCTATGAAATTGTATTTAATACTAGCTGGTATATACATTCTTTGCACATGTAAATTGAAAATTAAACAATACAGATGGAAGATTAGAGGAGTTTTTTTTAATGAGTTAATATTATGTGAATTGCAAATTAAACAGGAAAAAAAGCTTTTTACATATCTGAGCTGAACAAAAAAATCATTTGTTAAATTTTAAGTCTAGATCTAATAGCTGATAAAAGGGATTTTTTTTTTATTTATTTATAACTGCCGGTAACTCTTGTCAGTCGATTTTCGAAAACACCTTCCTAAACTGATCTCTGATCAGTAAAAATGACACATTGTTCCAAATTTTGTGTAATGAATGCTTAAAATAGTTAATGTATTACACTTCCAGATATAAATTATTTAATATTACTTTTTGTTGTGTTTATTTTATGTTAAAAATCTTGTCACCACCTCTCCCTTTAAAATCTAGTTTTATTATGAAATAAAAAAAAATAGTGATTACACTGATCAACGGAATAAATTAAAAGCAAGCGCGCTGCACTGTAGCATGGCGTGGACAAAACAAAAGGGAAACTTTTGCTTCACACACAAAAAAATAGATATGTACTGCCGCTGGACTTTTTTGCAGATGGCAGGATTTTTTCCCCACTTTCTTGACAGTTATCGCTATATTTTGGAAACTTCACACAATATCTTTATAAATTATAGCATATGTATTATTCTGATGTATAAGCTATATTATAAAGTTTCATTAAAGTCCATTAAAGTGTTTTTCTGTGAAAGAGTAACAAACATCCATACAAACTTTCGTGTTTATAATATTAGTAAGGATAGTTATGCATTCTGTAATATTAATAATTTGTAGAGTATTGGATGAAAGTCTTAGTTGAATTCAGTGGCACTAGAAAATCATGCTGTGTCTTTCCAGCATGAAAACATTGCGAAACAAGTTGCAATTGTTTGAAATAACCTTTTTTAATGTCTTAGAAATGGATATTGAGAAGTAAATATCTTAAAAGTTAATTGCTATAAATAGATAAAAAAAAGTATATATTTTGTTAAAGTAATTAAAATGTTGATGTAATTTAATCAGAATAAGCTGTATTAGAAAGGAAAGAAAAGGCTTTTTTAACTTTCTTTTTACTATTTAAGAGCGTAACCATAGGGATTATTGCAAAATCTTTAAAAAACTGCCATCAATTGTAATCTTTTTCTCAACTATGGTGCTGTAGTTTTTGTTGGCTGCAAAATATTTGAAAATTATATGAAAGAACCAGAAAGGAAAAGACTACATAAAACCAGTCTAAAGGATTAAAATTTTCTCTCTGAGGATAGGATTGTTGAAACATTTATCTTGCCAATTTAGTTACTTTCTCAATTAGTTGCCAATCAGGTTTTTCAACTAAGACCTAACAATTAGTTTTATTTTTATAATTTTTTTTTGCGTTGTTTTACCTATCATTTATAACTTTAAATCTTGTAATGATGTTACTAACGAGGAAGATTTTGAATTTTTGTTTTATATGTATATTTTCTTTTTTAGGTCAAAAAGTAGTTGTTGTCCGATGTGAAGGAATAAATATTTCTGGAAATTTTTTTAGAAGCAAACGTAAGTGTTCCCTTTCCCTCCCAATTTAAAAAATGAAACATTAAATATTGGACTGTTACACATTTTTTGAAACTGTGCCAAATAGATTTGGCAGTCTATATTCAAGATGGTTGCTTATTACTAAAAACACAAGAGAAAAAAAATGGCTACTACTTGATAAATTAAGCAGTACATCCTTTTAAATAAAGGAGAAAATAATGAAAAGACAAGAACTGTATTTTTTTTCTTTGTGGCAAAAAATAAAATGCCAAGATTTAAAAAATAGAATGAGAAAATGATGAATGTCAAAAGTAAAAGGAATTTTTTTTAAATAAAAGTGTTGCAGTAAAATTTCTAAAGTAAAAATAAAAGTTTAAATAACACTACTTATCAATTATGCCATTAACTAATTTTGCTAATTCAAAAAACATTGCCGAATAATATGTTGCCAAACATTTATTGCATGTGTAAACTTTTTTGACATGAATCCTGGTATTTTTTTTGTTTGCTGAAACATTCATTATTCCAAGGAAGTATTGGAAAGATCATACATTAAACCCAAGATTTCAACTACTAAAAAAAGCATTCAATTGATGATGGACATTTTTTCAAAATAGTATTACTTGCTTGAAACCACAATAAAAATCAATATCCATATGCATAATCACCATGTTGATTTTACTGTTAAATTATCTTTTATGGTAGCAAGTAGGGGGGAATAATGGGATACTTATCATTTATAGCGATCATAGATTAGTTGCTGATTTTCCAAGTTGTTGCCAACAATTGGGAAATGTAGCTGCTGATTATCCAAATAGGATAATTCACTAAAGACAGAACTGAATTCAATCTACTTTCAGTGTATTGTCTTGTTTCACTTTGGGGCTCCTATAATCAATGTTTCATAAAAGGTACAGATCAAGATAACCATACTGTTATTTTACTCCAACCTACTAAAAATCTACCATAACTGTTTAGCAGATAAATCTGGAACAATCAAATATCAGACTAGTGTAAAAAATCTCATCTTATGGTGAAAAAAAATTATATGCATTGGTATTTGTTCTAAATTTGAATAACATAGCAAACACAATTTTATTTGTGTTTTATTTATATATTCAAAATTATATATAAGTTATATTACTAGGATAGTGTTGTGAATCAATTGTTTATGTACATGTTTTGTCTTTTGTGATGTAGGGCTGCAATCTTTTACAAAGTATACTTATTTGTAATTAAAGTAGTTTTTTTTTGGGGGGGGGAGGTCTTAGGTTAGTAGGATATACCAAAATTTTATGAAAAATACACGTTTTGTAAGTGAAACCTTATCTTATTTTATTTGTGGTTAATTTTGAAAATGGAATTAGTGATCTACATGATTAAATATTTTACAACAATCATTCCTATTTCTGTTAAAGACTATTTAGTATAAACAGATTTTTTTCACATATGTTATTGTTATTTATAAAATACAGTTTAAAATTTGATCAAATAAAGAAGCATTTTAAGACTGAATGAATGCTGTAGGTCAGTGTTTTGCAACCCCCGGTCCTGGGACCAGCACTGGTCTGTGGATCAAGTACTACTGGTCTGCACAAGAAACATTAAATTATTTCTTTTATTTACTGTGGTATATTTTTCTTAGGTGTTTGGGGTAATTTTTATGAAAATCGCTTAATATTCCTTGTAGAATCACTTTATATTCATTTTTTGGTGTAGCTATATTTTATTCAGAAGTCACAATTAAATTAAAATTATTAAATATAAACAATCAACATCCTCCCCCCTCAGCGAGCCAGGGTAAAATTAGCAAACGTTGGCTGGTCCGCTGCAATAAAAAGGTTACGGAACACTGCTGTAGGTGAATATACTCCTATGTTTCTTCCTTTCAAACAAACTTAAGTATTCCTTCTACCTCTCAGATATTCATACTGCATAGCTATCATTCTTTTATTTGCACACTAGTTAATCACTTTCTTTCCTTTTCATACATAAGTAGAAAAAATCCACTTGTTGCTTTACTTTCAGCCATTATAAAAAATATATTTCTAACATTTTACATCAATCAAAAGATTAAAAACTGACTGCTGTTCAAAAACTAATAGATAGAAAAGGCTGGTTTAGGTTGGGTGCCAACTTAGGGGCTAACTTTTGCTTCCAAATCAAGAGGCTGTGCTGGAATCCAACCAGACTTTTTGTTCTTTGTGCTTTTTTAATTTCTTTTATCTCAATAGATATTTATTAACTTATTGTTATTTTAGTGCAGAGTTGGTAATTATATTGCTTTAATATTGTAGGTGTAATTGCAAAGGTTAATTTTATTTATTAACTGAACTCAGGGGCATGACGGCCAAGGCTTACTGTGCTCGACCTCTCCCCCCAGTGTTAAATTCCCAAGCAAGCTGGGTACTCATTTATAGACACACTGAAGGAATGAAAGGCTGAGTCACCCAGCCCTGGGTTTGAACCTGGGACTTGTGGTGTAGAAGCGTGATGCACTAACTATTCAGCCACTGGGCTTCAATTTTATTATCATTAAAAGAAATAGTTGTACTGAAAGTTATTTGATACCGTTTAAATTAAATTTAAACAATGCATACAACTTTGAGTATTTAAATTATACAAAGTGCATATAGTTGCAGTTCTAAAAATAAATTTACAACTGATAAATCAAGATGGTATAAGATATGTTATAATATATTTGTAATCATTGGCTAAAGAAGCAGAAAGCAATATCTTTAAATTCCTGTTTATATTCTTATGAATAATAATTGTAAACTAGAATCTAATCTTAGTATATTTTTAAATTTCCTTTCCTGCCTATCTCCAGCTTACTAAAACTTTATCAGATGAGTAAAAACTGGTAGAGTGATCAAATTAATCTTACGTGTCATGAAATGCTGTGTTTTTATTCAGAAGTAAAATTAAATTTATAGATCTTTTTATCAATATTATGAATACAATGTATTAAAATGTAATTCTCCTATTTCAGTCAAATATCTGTCTTTCTTACGTAAGCGATGTAATGTCAATCCTAAGCGTGGCCCATTCCACTTGAGGTCCCCCAGTAAAATCTTCTGGAGGGTTGTGAGAGGCATGGTGCCCCATAAAACAAGGAGGGGTGATGATGCTTTACTACGCCTCAGGTCTTGTGAAGGAATTCCTCCTCCATATGACAAAAAGAAGAGGATGGTTGTGCCAGCTGCACTCAGAGTACTGAAGTTGCACCCTAGGCGAAAAGTAAGCTATTTTGAGTTTTAAATTGGCAATAGTTAAGGAGTCAGTATTTTTTTTTAAAAAAGAAATCTGGCTATTTGAAATTTTAAAAACATTTTGATACTTTTTATCATTGAATGGTTTAAATCTTAAGCTATGATTTAAAGTTTGATTGAAAACTGAGTAAGTGTATACATTATATTCCCTAAAAATCTTGTGTGAGGAATTTCAAAATTTTAAATTTTTTTTTGTTGATAAAGTTTTAAGTTCAAATCAAACAGCTAAATAAGTAATTGTTTATCCAAAAGCACATCTCTATGAATGTTTAAAATATTTTGATAATAGCTAAGGCATTGAAACATTCGCTGTAAGTCATCAAAATGTTCTGAAAGTTTTTGAGACAAGAGGACAATGCATATCCACTTATCTGTATATATTTAACTCTAAAAGTAATATAAAGTATAGGTTTTGATTTTTATTCTAAAGTAACTGTTTAAAAATTGGCACACACGTGTCAAAATTCGTAAAATTTCATGTTACAAGTAATTTTCTTGGTATATTATACGCGAGAATGATGTAGTAGAACTATTTTAAAGTATCTTATGATGAAAAAAATCCTTTATTTGGATTGACTTAATTATTGTAACTTGAGTTTTTGCCCAGTGGCTACTTTCTGATCCCTTTATATGAACTGCATTGGTTAGGATACTTAAATTTTTTCACTTCATTAATTATTAACTTAAGATTAAAGGAAGATTGTTCAATATTTTTTCCCCTTAGTTTTGCACTGTTGGCCGTCTGTCTCATGAAGTAGGCTGGAAATATCAAAATGTCGTTAAAACATTGGAACTGAAAAGAAAAGCAAAGGCTGCTGTTCATTATGGTGAAGTGAAGAAGGATGAGGTATGATAGATTCTCTTAACTTTTTCATTAGTATAATTTGAATTTGTACTATGGCAGACTGAAAGTGTGAGAATTTTTATTTTACATAATTCAATAAATTCAGTTACACAAAGTTCAGTGGTGGAAGTATTCATTGATGCCTTTCTGCTTTTATTTTAAAGTGAGCAGATTAGACTGTCTTGGATTTTATTTAAAAATGAACAAACTTCAGTACCAGTGCTAATCACTGATATCAGAAATGATGTTGGAAGAATTTTAACATGCATTGCTAGCTGAGGTACTAAATTCATAAGCATATGTGTTTTTGACTCAATTAAAAAAAGAAAGCTTTTTACAATTTAGTGAAGCAAGGTTTAATGTAATGGATTGATTTCATTGGTTTGTGTATATTATTCATTAAAGAGCATTCATTTTTAAGTGAGCAGAGATTAGATTGTCTTGGATTTTATCCAAAACCCTTAACAAACTTTAGACGGCCGCGGTAGCCGAGTGGTATAGGTATCGGACTGTGGCTTGCTTTGTCACGGGTTCGAGCCCAGTACCACTAAAGACCCGCCGTGTAGGGCAGCGATGCACGTTAAATCTGTCGAGAGCTGAAACGTCCTCCCGTTGGTGTGGTAGTTAGGAGAGGGGGGTGCCAGCTCAGGTGTCGTCCACGTCACTTGACCATGGTTCAAAATTACGTGGTCCGTCGCCAAAAGCCCTCGTGTAGCTGAACAGTGCGACGTTAATATTCAATCAATCAATCAATCATTAACAAACTTTAGTACCAGTGAACACATCAGAAATAGGATGAAGAATTTTAATGTGCATTACTAGTGAGGTACTAAATTCATGAACATGTGTTTTGACTCAATTGAAATGAAAGCTTTAGTACTATTTTGCGAAACAAGGTTTCATACGATATATTTAGATTGGTTTCATTGGTTTGTGTATATTATTCATTGATGCCTTTTTGCCTTCATTCAATTCCTACTATTAACTCGCACTATATATTTATCATGGTGGAATTTTCAATCTTCAATAAAATACATTTTAAAGTGCTCAATTGAGCTGAAATTTTATATACATGATATTTTGAATGACAGTACAGTAATTTAATTATAATTTTAAAAATTAATTGATTAAAAACTAATTATTCAATGAATTACAAATATAGCCACGTTGGCATCATTTTTGGCAACTTGTGTCAAAACTTAAAACTGGTTTTTTTCTCACATTTTAAAGGGCTCATTTGAGCTGAAAGTTTCTATACACGATTGTTTTAGATGACAATGCAATACTTTGTTGTGATTCTGTCATGTATATACATATTTATATTATTTATAACTATTTAATAAAAAGTAGCTAAAATAAAAATTTACTTTGTTGATCTAAGTAGGAATTGACTTAAAAAATTTTTTTTTATTACTGCAGATTAGGTTGCCAGGTATTTTATCTAAATACTTACAAACTTCAGTAATATTTTGTATTGTGAAATCATTATACAATATTTTTTCAGTCTTATATGCTCAAACTTTTAGAATTCTACCTTTTTTAGGCAGAAATATAGGAAAATTTTTCAAATTAAATTTTGTTTTATAAAATGTTAATTGTCTAGTTTTGCATTTGTAAATGCTCAAGGTAGCTCTAGAATTATTAATCAAGTGGATATAGTACTAAGTGAATCTTGAGGATTATCCTAAATTTCACAGCTTGTGTGATAGACGTCTTGTTATTCCTTCCTAACTGCTTATTGTTAATGCTTGAACACTCATGAATAATACTTTTATGTTTATAACTTGTTTTTACTTTAAAATAAATATTCAGATGTATTAATACAAAAGCAGAGCTCCTTTTGTTATAATTTTTAAAAACTGAGTTCTGATTTGAACTAGACATCAAATGAACTCTTTAAAACATTTCCGGTCTGTAATATCCTGTGATTAGGATGTAGTTCAAAGAAAGGTAAAATTACTAAAAATTACAGACATAGAAACATTGGTATTTTGAATGGTTGATGATGTAAGAGGAAAGTAATTTAAATAATTTAAAATTTACATATTAAAAATTGAATAATGATGTGGATAATCCAGTTAATAATAGTATTGTTTTTATATTGTATTAAATATATATTTTGCAAATCATAAGTGAAAATATCCTTATTTGCAATTTTCTCATATATTCACCAATTTTAGTTTTAACACAGTTTTTGCACACAAAAAAATTGTGGAAATTTGAATTACCAAATTATATATATTGAATTTATTTTTTTAAATTTTATTCTGTTTATTATAGGAACTGTTGTGTTTACAAACACTGCAAAATTTCAAAGCTATATATGCTGTGGATTTTATGCAAAATTATAAGTAAAAACATGACTTGAGAATTAATAAAATTGTTGATTATTTTTTATTTTCTAATAAGGCTGCACATTGGGTATTTTAACCTTTGCGGGCCTAGTACACTCCCCAGGAGGAGGTATCACTTTAGCACAGCACCATATAGCAGTACCAATTACCACAAGTAATTTTGATGCCAGAGGAAGGAACCTGATTTATTGCTCAAACAGAATTATTCATTATTTAACCCTTTAAAGTTCACTACATATTCTCTTTGAAAAATTTACAAGATAATTTCAAAAATGACTTTAGACATGAATGTGATCAAAAATATACATAGAAAAAAAAATTTAGCATTTTTGAATTTTGAGAAATTTATAGCTTCACTGTGAAACCAGTGAACAGTAATGGCCCATTTTACCTACTCAAACTGACCAATCCAAAAAAATTATTCAGAAGAAAAAAACTAATATTTTGGCCATAAAACTTTAACATTTTAATAAAATTAATTAAGGAAAAATATAATTATTTTTAATAATCTTTCTGTGCTTTTTTATAATTTTTAATACAATTTTGGACATAAAATTACATATATTTTACATTACGTATTAAAAATAATTTATATTCTCACTATAATTTTGAAAGTAAATGAATATTTTGCTAAACATGCGATAAACAAATAGTGCTTCAGAAAGAATTTTCGCTTTAGAACTGGTGCCAAGAGATTTGCTATATTGCCTCTTACTGGAGTTTGGTTTCACAGTGAAACCATAAATTTTAATTTCATTTTTTCTACTCTTCTGTTTACTTATCAAAATAATTGAAAGTTGTAATTAATAACTAGAAAGACTCATAGTAAGATTACATGCTATAATTTAAAATAACTATTTTTTAAAAATATATTTGAAGCTAATACAATTTACTCAAGTTAGAGATGTCAATATTTTTCTATCTAGGAGGTCTGTCTCCATCGTTAAATATACCATAGTGCTGCCATTTATTGCTTGGGAAAATAACAAAAATTAAGAAACAGCTCTTATTGGGATAGCAAAAATTTTAAATTTGATTTTTTTTAAAAAAATGTTTGATGTGTGGTTTTTCGGTGTGAAACCAATGAAATGTTAAAGGGTTAAAATGGGATTTTTTTTTTACATTAACAGATACAGAAATATACAGATAATTTACTTTAAAAATGTTATTTTCATAGCTTTTAATTCAAGTAAGAGAACCATTTAAACTTTAATGTATAAAAAGTTCATTTTTCCTTCTCGCAGCATCCCAATTACCTTAACATTGATGAATTTTTGTTCTTCGTAACTTAACGAAACTGAGTATTTGAAATATTAACTTATGTTTTTTAAAAGAATTTTAACTGTAATCCTTTACATTAAAATTTTTTTACCTACGAAATATGTCAGAAATATGATAAATTCTGAACATGCACAACCGAAAATTTCATTGTTGTATTAAATTTTTGTGTTGATGTCAAGACACATGCAATTAAGATACAAATTAGATATCGAGTTGGATTTTTCTGTAAATTGGTTAAAAAATTCTTTTGTTTCTAAATTTTTTGCTTTTGTTAAGGGTGTCAACATTTGTATTATGGAATGATTCATATTAGCTGAAAAATCTTTGCACAATGCTGAAATATCCCCAAATTAATTTTTTTAATATCAATTGACACATAGATGGCGCTAATAGTATCAAATCCATATGATTTTTAGTTAGCCTTTACCTTCAAAAGACGCGTGTATAAATTTGACGGCTGTTGCACTATTAGTATCTGAGTTATAGCATTTTTAGTGAAAGAACTTTTGTTACTTTGAAAAAATGGATAAAAAGAATTGCTTTTTTGGCGAAAAAATACTGTTGAAACCAAGGGTTGGCTTAATAAACATTATTCGGACTTGGCTCCAGGAAAATCAACAATAGAGAAGTGGTTCGCTAAATTTAAACTAGGCAAAATGAGCACCTAGGATGATGCACGCAGTGGACACCCCAAAGAAACTGTTACCGACGAAAACATCAAAAAAGTCCACAAAATAAGTGAAGTTGATTGAGATAGCTGAGACCCTAAAGATATCAAAGGAACATGTTTGTGATATCCTGAATGAATATTTGGATATGCGAAAGCTCTGTTCAAAGCCGGTGCCGCGCGAGCTCACAATCGACCCAAAACAACAACAAATCGATGATTCTAAGCAGTGTTTGGAGCTTTTCAATCATAAAAAATCTTAATTTTTTGCGTCTGTGACGATGGATGAAACATCGACAGTCAGCCGAGGGGTCTGCACGTGATGAACCAACTCCAAAGTGTGGAAAGACGCAAAAGTCGGCTCGCAAGGTTATGGCATCAGTATTCTGGGATACTCATGTTATAATATTCATTGACTATCTTAAAAAGAAAAAACCTTTAACAGCGACTATTATGTAGCGTTTAAAAGACGAAAAGCGGCCTCATTTGAAGAGTGCTGTTTCATCAGGGCAATGCACTGTGTCAAAAATCAATGAGATCGATGGCATAATTGCATGAATTGCTTCTGCATCCACTGTACTTTTCAGATCTGGCCCCCAGCGACTTTTTTCTGTTTTCAGAGCTTAAGATGATGCTCGCTGGACAGAAATTTTGCACCGATGAAGAGGTAATCGCAGAAACTGAAGCCTATTTTGAGGCTGAAGACATATGGTATCTAAAAATTGTATGGCTGCTATAATCGTTCTATCGCCCTCGAAGGGAACTATATTCAATATTAAAATCAAATTTTTTCAAAAAAAAAAAATTCTGTGCTAGCCTAAGAACTTATCAGCCCATCTCTCTGGTGTATAGTTAACTATTTTATTCCAAGGAGCACTTTCTTGTGCAAAATATAACTTAATCTATTAACCCTGTGTTGTAGGGTTAATTTTGAAGATAGCAGAATATTTTTCTCATTACATAATTTTCAGAGGGATTTTTTGCAATTTTGTTAGAAATTAATATTTTTGCTCAGTACCAATGATGATAATTCACCTACACCAGAAATGTTGTGATGAATTTTTAACATGCACTACCAGCTGAGGTACTAAGTCCTTTGACTGCTGCATTGAACTAGTAATTATGCAATTTAGTAGGGAAAGTTGATTGTTTCAATTTTGTTTTAGAAATTAATATATTTTTGCTCAGTACCAATGATGATAGTTCACCTACACCTGAAATGTTGTGATGAATTTTTAACATGCACTACCAGCTGAGGTACCATGTCCTTTGACTATGCTGCATTGAGCTAGCAATTATGCAACTTAATAGGGAAGTTGATTGTTTCAATTTTGTTAGAAATGAATATTTTTGTTCAGTACTAATGATGATAAATCACCTACACCAGAAATGTTGTGATGAATTTTTAACATGCACTACCAGCTGAGGTACTAAGTCCTTTGACTGCTGCATTGAACTAGTAATTATGCAACTTAGTAGGGAAAGTTGATTGTTTCAATTTTGTTTTAGAAATTAATATATTTTTGCTCAGTACCAATGATGATAGTTCACCTACACCTGAAATGTTGGGATGAATTTTAACATGCACTACCAGCTGAGATACTAAGCCCTTTTGACTGTGCTGCATTGAAATAGCAGTTGTGCAACTTAGTAGGGAAAGTTGATTGTTTCAATTTTGTTTTAGAAATTAATATATTTTTTGCTCAGTACCAATGATAGTTCACCAACACCTGAAATGTTGTGATGAATTTTTAACATGCACTTCCAGCTGAGGTACTAAGTCCTTTGGCTGCTGCATTGAACTAGTAATTATGCAACTTAGTAGGGAAAGTTGATTGTTTCAATTTTGTTTTAGAAATTAATATATTTTTGCTCAGTACCAATGATAGTTCACCTACACCTGAAATGTTGTGATGAATTTTTAACATGCACTACCAGCTGAGATACTAAGCCCTTTTGACTGTGCTGCATTGAAATAGCAGTTGTGCAACTTAATAGGGAGGTTGATTGTTTCAATTTTGTTAGAAATGAATATTTTTGTTCAGTACCAATGATGATAATTCACCTACACCTGAAATGTTGTGATGAATTTTTAACATGCACTACCAGCTGAGATACTAAGCCCTTTTGACTGTGCTGCATTGAAATAGCAGTTACGCAACTTAATAGGGAGGTTTTGATTGTTTCAATTTAGTTAGAAATGAATATTTTTGTTCAGTACCAATGATGATAATTCACCTACACCTGAAATGTTGTGATGAATTTTTAACATGCACTACCAGCTGAGGTACCATGTCCTTTGACTATGCTGCATTGAGCTAGCAATTATGCAACTTAATAGGGAAGTTGATTGTTTCAATTTTGTTAGAAATGAATATTTTTGTTCAGTACCAATGATGATAAATCACCTACACCAGAAATGTTGTGATGAATTTTTAACATGCACTACCAGCTGAGGTACCATGTCCTTTGACTATGCTGCATTGAGCTAGCAATTATGCAACTTAATAGGGAGGTTGATTGTTTCAATTTAGTTAGAAATGAATATTTTTGTTCAGTACCAATGATGATAATTCACCTACACCAGAAATGTTGTGATGAATTTTTAACATGCACTACCAGCTGAGGTACCAAGTCCTTTGACTATGCTGCATTGAACTAGCAATTATGCAACCTAATAGGGAAGTTGATTGCTTCAATTTTGTTTTAGAAATGAATATCTTTGTTCAGTACCAATGATGATAATTCACCTACACCAGAAATGTTGTGATGAATTTTTAACATGCACTACCAGCTGAGATACTAAGCCCTTTTGACTGTGCTGCATTGAAATAGCAGTTGTGCAACTTAGTAGGGAAAGTTGATTGTTTCAATTTTGTTTTAGAAATTAATATATTTTTTGCTCAGTACCAATGATAGTTCACCTACACCTGAAATGTTGTGATGAATTTTTAACATGCACTACCAGCTGAGGTACTAAGTCCTTTGACTGCTGCATTGAACTAGTAATTATGCAACTTAGTAGGGAAAGTTGATTGTTTCAATTTTGTTTTAGAAATTAATATATTTTTTGCTCAGTACCAATGATAGTTCACCTACACCTGAAATGTTGTGATGAATTTTTAACATGCACTACCAGCTGAGATACTAAGCCCTTTTGACTGTGCTGCATTGAAATAGCAGTTACGCAACTTAATAGGGAGGTTGATTGTTTCAATTTTGTTAGAAATGAATATTTTTGTTCAGTACCAATGATGATAATTCACCTACACCAGAAAATGTTGTGATGAATTTTTAACATGCACTACCAGCTGATGTACTAAGTCCTTTGAATATGCAGCATTGAACTAGCAATTATGCAACTTAATAGGGAAGTTGATTGCTTCAATTTTGTTTTAGAAATGAATATTTTTGTTCAGTACCAATGATAATTCACCTACACCAGAAAATGTTGTGATGAATTTTAAACATGCACTACCAGCTGAGGTACTAAGTCCTTTGACTGCTGCATTGAACTAGTAATTATGCAACTTAGTAGGGAAAGTTGTTTCAGTTTTGTTTTAGAAATTAATATATTTTTGCTCAGTACCAATGATGATAGTTCACCTACACCTGAAATGATGTGATGAATTTTTTTAACATGCACTACCAGCTGAGATACTAAGCCCTTTTGACTGTGCTGCATTGAAATAGCAGTTGTGCAACTTAATAGGGAGGTTGATTGTTTTAATTTTGTTAGAAATGAATATTTTTGTTCAGTACCAATGATGATAATTCACCTACACTAGAAATGTTGTGATGTATTTTTGAAATGAATATTTTTGTTCAGTACCAATGATGATAATTCACCTACACCAGAAATGTTGTGATGAATTTTTAACATGCACTACCAGCTGAGGTACTAAGTCCTTTGACTGCTGCATTGAACTAGTAATTATGCAACTTAGTAGGGAAAGTTGATTGTTTCAATTTTGTTTTAGAAGTTAATATATTTTTGCTCAGTACCAATGATAGTTCACCTACACCTCAAATGTTGTGATGAATTTTTAACATGCACTACCAGCTGAGATACTAAGCCCTTTTGACTGTGCTGCATTGAAATAGCAGTTACGCAACTTAATAGGGAGGTTGATTGTTTCAATTTTGTTTGAAATGAATATTTTTGTTCAGTACTAATGATGATAAATCACCTACACCAGAAATGTTGTGATGAATTTTTAACATGCACTACCAGCTGAGGTACCATGTCCTTTGACTATGCTGCATTGAGCTAGCAATTATGCAACTTAATAGGGAAGTTGATTGTTTCAATTTAGTTTGAAATGAATATTTTTGTTCAGTACCAATGATGATAATTCACGTACACCTGAAATGTTGTGATGAATTTTTAACATGCACTACCAGCTGAGGTACTAAGTTCTTTGACTATGTTGCAGTGAAATATCAGTTACGTAACTTAATAGATTTTAAAGGAATTTTTTTTTGTATGATCTTATTTGTTTCAGGTATAATTCAGTATATTATAGTACAATATTTGTTAACCTCAAAACCAAGAGCTATTTTGTTACTCATGCCATTACTAAATTGTAGATTTTGTGCCTATGACGATAAACAAGAACATAGTTAATGTTTAATAAATATAACATGCCCATGAGTGGTGTCTACTATTAATAAATTAACAATTTAGTGTAAAAGGAGTTCTTGTGACAGAAAGGGTTTTAAAGATTTTCTTATGTAAATTTTAAAAAGTTTTTTGTTTTTGAAAAAAAATGTTTTGTGTTTATTAATGTAATGCTTTATTTTTATCATTTCAGAAATTAAGAAAGTTAGCTGCAGAAAAAGTGGCAAAAGCAATTGAACCTCAAAAGCAAATTCTGCAATCTTATGGCTACATTGTGTAAAAAAAAGAAATTTAAATTAAAAACGAATTTTTGAATTACTGTGTTATGTCTTATTTTTGAATTATGTTTTATGTATTTGAAGTTCTGTGTGTTGGGTATGTTCAAATAGGATTGGAGGAGGGGGGGTGCCTCCCAAACATAATTCACACTTGTATTTAAAAAATGGTGTAATTTTTTTTTAATGGTTTTTCATTTGAACCAAAATAATTGTACTTGGAAAGGCAAAAAAAGAAACTCCTTACAATTTTATACCCGTCTGCGTTTGCCAGCAAAATAAAGGCATTGTGTGTGTGTTTAATATATTATTTTGATACTTTTCCTCTAGGCAAGTGGGAATTGGATGATTTCTTGGTTGTAAACAATTTCTAGTTGATTCACAGTAACATGATCTAAGCATTTATTACAAAGAAATGAATGGAAACACTATAGATGGAGGGCATAAATTTATGAATATCTGCTATGGGGCAGAAAATATTTTGCATTGAAAAGTTTGTGTCACTATGAATTTTACTTAGTAGTGGTCAAAATGTGGATCAATGCCTCTTTGAATTTAGTATGCCTGTTTGTGCATTTAATAAATTAAGTAGGATAAATTGGAATCAGGTCAATAAAATAGAGCACATGATTATTTGTGGAATAAGTGAAACTTGCATTCTTAAACTCAGATGATTTTGTAACATTTCCAGGAGTTTTAGCTGAGCAATCTGGAAAGCATAATATTTCCTTTTGCTATCTTCCATAATCCAACGGTAATATATGACCCACATTTTCTTTTTGTGAACTTTCGGCAATTTTGTAAGTATTGGTGATCTTAATTTTAGCATGAGACGAAGAATTGCAACAAAACTCGCTGAGGTAATTGTTCCAGTCTACCACTGTGCTGTGATTTTTTTGAAGTTGTTTACAGAGATCAATGGGAATTAAATTTTCATACATTTATTGTACAGTAGTGACAAATGGAATGCCCTAACCTCAATTCGTTTAGTATTCAACAAATATTTATTCATTTTGTTACAATGAAAGGGATACTTTTACTTTGGAAGAATATAAATGTTCCTTGTTAAATTGCAAATGCATAGCAATAAAAAAAACCCACATGGACCTACAAATTTTAAGGAAATTTTTGCTGGAGAAGTATTTTGGTACCCAGACGGTGCTTTTGTTCAAATTTTTTCTATCGGAAGTCAGCAGGTATAACTAAGCTAGACTAACACCACACACACATTAACGTAGAATTTCACAAAATTAGCTTTACATTTTTTTTAATCCAATTTTTAAGCGATTTTCAAATTGGCGATCTAACATCATTCAAAATCAACTTTAATTGCTTATTAGCTATCTTAGATCCAATAACCAAATCAAAACACATTTTAATTTGCTGTAATCCTCGGGACGAAAGAGATACTTTTCTTTATTGGGTTTTCCTTCCAAACCTAAATTACTAACAGATAAAAAGAAAGGCAGACGGAAAATTGGATAAAATGCTTCATGTTAGCGGTAGGGAGAAAAAAAGACGTTACTTTTTATTTGAAGTAGCAAAGTAACTTAATGGTGTCTTTAGCTCCCCCCACATGTATCTAATTTTCATTTAGCGAACTCTTAAATAACGTACATCTGTTATGCGTTTTTATGAAAAATAGTATTGCGATACTTGAAAACGCATAAAGAGCATTTTAAATGATTACATCGTCTAGATTTATGATTTAGAAACCCATATGCCCACAGAAATTTCCGTAGATTTTTGGAAACTCAATCAAATAAAACATAATGAGAAATGTTTCACAAAATTGTTTTTAGAACATATATATTTTTATATTCAATATAGGGAGTGTTACATCGCTGTTAAAACATTTTGATCTCACTTTTCTCTCTTGTAATATTAGAACTATTTTTTGCAAATGGAATTAATTATTCTGGTTCCTATATTATTTTGTTAATAAGACAAGAAGAAACGCGGCCCTAAAATGAGTGGAGTTAAAAAAAAACGTGAGTGGTTCTCACGTAGCAAAGTAACTTAATGGCGTCTTTAGCTCCCCCCACATGTATCTTATTTTCATTTAGCGAACTCTTAAATAACGTACATCTGTTATGCTTTTTTTATGAAAAATAGTATTGCGATACTTGAAAACGCATAGAGAGCATTTTAAATGATTACATGGTCTAGATTTATGATTTAGAAACCCATATGCCCACAGAAATTTCCGTAGATTTTTGGGAACTCAATCAAATAAAACATGAGAAATGTTTCACAAAATTGTTTTTAGAACATATATATTTCTATATTCAATATAGGGAGTGTTCCATCGCTGTTAAAACATTTTGATCTCACTTTTCTCTTGTAATATTAGAACTATTTTTTGCAAACGGAATTAATTATTCTGGTTCTTATATTGTTATTTTGTTAATAAGACAAGAAGAAACGCGGCCCTAAAATGAGTGGAGTTAAAAAAAAAAAACGTGAGTGGTTCTCAAAAACGAAAAATTCGAAAGGAAAAGGAGTATAATATTAATAGCAAAATTGGATAACTTTTTAATATCCACAAGTTCATCTTGTGCTAGTAGTAGTAATGCCAGGGAACTTGATGAACAAGGTCAAGCTCATCCCGGGATTCATAAACGAAGAATTTGGTGTTATACCTTTTTTCTATCATAAGGATCTGAAATCGAAGGTATTTTACTGTGTTTTTCTTTGTGTATCATTTTTATTTAAGTTACCAGGTTATCAGTCGACTGTTGGATTTTCCATTTTTTAAATGCTCTAATGTTAAACGTTATTTACTTTGTTTACTCAGACACAGGTTGATTTTATATTCAGTTATAAGTTAAATATTTAAATATTTTTACGTGATGTTTAAAGGTACATTATGTTATGGTTTTGCAATTCTTTGTGTACATATATATGTATCCGGCTGGGGCCCAAGATCTGACCTTGCGGGGGGGGGGCTCAATTTTCCGTTACTCCACTGCCTCCATGCTTTGTTTACGGTTGAATTTACGAGAGTGATGCTCGCGAAAATATTTCGAGTCTTTGTTCCGGCCTCTTCCGACATTTGTCCTATGGGTAAGATGGAATCATTGACGAGAAGACCACCACGTATCAGCACTTTATGGAGGCTCTGAGGCATGCTGTACCTAGGATACAGAGCTAATAAAGTTCAGCTGTGGTCAGGCAGAATTATTTGAACTTCAGTGCGTTAATTTCATGCCCACAAGCTATGGTGGTCAGCGCTACATGAAGTTTTCTAATTAACATTTCATCAATCCCTGTGATTGATGAGGCGATTACTGAGTTGCGGAAGAAGGCTCTTGCAGCATTGCTATCATTTGTGGTCCCAAAACCTGGTTTTGGGAGCGTCCACCAAAAGTCCCTTTTGGCGCCGAAATTTTTCCTGCACTTCCTTTTTGCGTGCATCTACTACAGGTCTATCCGCCCTCCTCACGTACGATTTTTTGATACCCAACCTGTAAGATATATACAGAAGGCATTCAATACATTTGATCCAGGCGTACAAGCTGGATATTCCCATTCTCCGCAACTATTTGCCTAGTTTTCATAGCTTCCAGGTCATTCATAGAGCTAGGCTTTGCTTGGCACAAATGAGAGTTCTGGAAAGAGGAATGCGACAACCAGCTACAAATTTTTCCAACCATCATCGTCAATGACAAAACTGAGCTGCAGCTGTAGACATTGTCATCTAGAGTCACTGTGCTGGGTTGGAAAAGGGAGATTTGGTTTTTGATTTTTTCAGTTTCCAACTTGACAAATGTTTCCCGTTCTTGTCTGAAAATGAGTTTAATTGGCCGGCAATAACTTATTGATGAGGTTGAGGGGTTTTGGCCGGAAAGGAACCATGCATATTGAGAACAAGAATGCAATCTTCATTCGAAATAAACTTTATATTGGGTTTGTCCGGCAGCCCCACTTAAACCACACGCCTTCAGTGATATGATGCTATTTTGGGTATCAATTTGTTTTAAAACTTCTTCCTGAGCTTTGGCTAATCTGCATAAGGTGTGGTCAACAAGCGCTTGCAATGGAACCTCTGCTGATATTTCATCAGTGACGATACCAGGAGGATAGTAGTTGATTTTAGACTCTCTAAGCTTATAGTTGGGGTAAATCAGCCTGGAACTTTATTTCCTTTTGTTCTACTATATTGGCTTTTTGACATTTTGGTGTCGACATAAAGAGCCAAGGCTTGGTCAGGAGACTTTTTTTTTTTTTGCCGATTCCGGCTGTCGGGCTAAACTTTTCTTCAGGCGAGTATCCCGTCTAGGTGAGCAAGTGTTCACTTGTTTCACAATTAGAGCGGCAACTCTTTCTCAAGCTACTTGCATTGACAATCTTGTTGCAAATGCTAGTTCTTGCTTGCTTGTTGAAGCAAGAAGAGGACGTACTCTTTACCGTGGCTTTGCATTCGACGAATGATTTTGAGGGACGACCTGTGAAATGTATTTGGATGGAATAAATCATACTCTCTCCGACAACCACGCATCATTCGACTTAAAAAAGAACTTTTCATTTCTACGGCAGCTCATACATTTTTTCCCTACAAGCAAGCAGACATTTTTACAATTTTTTAAAATTTTAAATGCTGCTGGTTCTCATATTTATCGAAGTCCGTTGTACCCCTAACTAAACTCAAAACAGCATCAATTTTACGCTTGGGATCTTGCTCTTCCTTCCACACATCGAATAAGGCACGCCGAGTAATACAATCGGCCAACACTGAAAAAAAAAATCTTAGGGAGTAGCAGTTATAAATTTGGTATTCAATTAAAAGTCTATCTACTCTGTGACTTAAGTACTACTGTGGTTAATCCCAAAAGTTCTACTCCAATAAACACAAAAAAACCAACATATTGTCGGTCTAATTACACAGGTCTGCAATGAAAAAATTGTTGTATATTTAACTAGTGGGTTTAACTATATTTTTTGTGCTGATTACGGGAAAAATAGTGAAAAAATTCCATCACCCTTAGATAAGTCACAAATTTCATCTGAAATTTTCTTATTTTCAGGGGGTTTCAGGTCCAGTATGCGTACGATTTTTCAATATTATAGCCTATATAATTGGTGAATTTAGTCTGAATTATGGATCTTTTATGGTGAATAGGTTACTAAATAATGTATATTATTTACAAACACAGTTTCATTCTATTTATTTGCAATGACAATGAATCTAAACTCGGAATACCAGATCCTACTGGAACGAGATATGTCTCATTCTGTCTGCCCCTCCCCAATCCTACTGGCTGCTAGGCGTCGTGCGCTGTGACCTTGGTTGCAGTCAGTGACTCAGTGTGGAGCTAGCCACTGTGGTGTAAACACAGTTTTGTGCTACGGTATTTAAAAGAAATGGCTACTAGAGGATGTGTTAACTCTCCTAACTGTTTCTGTTATATTTGTGGGTCTTATACCGTCAAGAAGCAACAAAGGAACATTTCTAATTTTGTTCAGAAGGTGTATTTTGCATACTTTGGTATAAAATTAGGGCACCAAGATAAATTATGGGCGCCCCATGTATGTTCTGTGTGTCTTGAAGAACTGAGACAATGGTTTTAAAGTAAGAATAAGTCATTTCATTTTGCTGTAGCCATGATTTGGAGAGAGCCTACAAATCAGTGATGACTGTTATTTTTGTTCTTGTTCAGTGCAAGGTTTCAATTTTAAAAAAAACAGGAAGGACATTTCATACCCAACCATCATACGTTCGTCTATTCGCCCTGTACCTCATGGACCTGACTTGCCTCTTCTTTTTCCTCCGGATACCCTGGACAACATTTTAGACGATTTAGACCAATCACATATTAGCAGCGACAGTGATGATGGCTACGATCCAAGTACAAATGACCCTAAACTTTTCTCTCAATCAGATTGGAACGACTTAGTACGAGATCTGGGCCTCCCAAAGGACACAGCGGAAGTTTTAGGGTCTAGACTGAAAGAAATTTGTTAAACTCCGGTGTTTCATTTTCGTGGTACCGATTTAGAGAAAAGGAATTTGTCCCTTTTTTTACGCAAGAAGGGGACCTAGTTTTCTGCAACAATGTACCTGCAATTTTGGAAATGTTCAAAATTATGTATGAACCAGAGGAATGGAGACTTTTTATCGATTCGTCAAAAACGAGTTTGAAAGCTGTACTTCTTCACAATGGTAACCGATGTGCTTCTGTGCCTGTTGGACAGCCAGTCCATTTGAAAGAATGCTACGAAAATCTTGAGTTTATCCTTAATAAGCTCAGCTACTCTGACCATAAATAGACCATTTGTGGTGATTTGAAAGTTATTTCTATGTTACTAGGTCAACAAAGTGGTTACACAAAGTTTCCATGTTTCCTCTGTGAATGGGATAGCCATGACAGGAAACAACACTACGTAAAGCAGACGTGGCCAATCAGAAAGGCTCTTATTCCTGGAGTTAAAACTGAAGACAAAGTTTAGTAGATCCTAAGATCTTGTTTCCACCACTTCATATAAAATTGGGGCCAATGAAACAGTATGTGAAAGCATTAGACAAAGAAGGAGACTGTTTCAAGTATTTTTGTGAACAGTTTCCTGGTCTATCCGATGCTAAGCTGAAAGAAGGCATCTTTGTTGGGCCTGACATAAGAAAACTTTTAAAAGATGAAACTTTTGTCACTAAAATGGAAATGAAAGAAAAAAATGCCTGGAATTCATTTAAACTTGTTGTAACAGGCTTTCTTGGAAACAAAAAAGATCCAAACCACAAAGCTTTGGTTGCTGAATTGTTACAAAACTACAAAATATTGGGCTGCAACATGAGTGTCCAAGTCCATTTCCTCCTCTCACATCTGGACTATTTTCCAGAAAATCTTGGGGCTGTAAGTGAGGAACAAGGAGAACGTTTCCATCAGGATATAAAAGAAATGGAGCGCAGATACCAAGGTCGTTGGAATGTCAACATGATGGCAGACTACTGTTGTATGTTAAAACGGAAAAATTCACAAGAACACAGCCGAAAAAGTACTAAAAGAAGCTTCGATGGGGGAAAAAAACATTTTTACGAAGACTTATAATAGCATTTTCAACACATGTGTATCACTATTATTCTTATTTAAGCTATTTAACTTTGTTTTTCTTTCTTTTAGTTTATGTTAAAATAAAATAAAAACAAATCCAAAATTTTCGTTTTTTCTACTTTTTTCAAATATTTTACCTTTATTTTGTAGGCAAGCCTTACGTTATAGAAAAAAACCCATGTCATTTTTGGAATCAGCGCAAATAACTAAATAAAGATCAGTTAATAAAACCAAAACAATTTTATAAAAAGTTTTTTTTGCAGACCTGTGTTATCAGACTGCGTAACTCCATCTGGGATGCTAATTTGATACAGTAAGGCTCGGTGCCAAGTTGTTGTTTATGTTCGCCAAGATAGGCGATAATATTACAATATGGTTTACTTTGATATATTTATCGTGCGATAATGTAGTTGCCATGGGGATAACGTATATTAGTGTTAGTTTTTTGTTTTGGTTTTTTTCCTCCGCGGGATCTTTGCTCAGCAAAAGTAACACATTGTTCGAATTTTGTGTAATGAACGCTTAAAATAGTGTAAATAATTTATATCTGGAAGTGTAATACATTAATATTACTTTCTGTTGTATTTATTTTATGTTAAAATCTTGCCACCACCTCTCCCTTCAAAATCTAGTTTTATTATAAAATAAAAAAAAGTAGAGTTATTATACTGATCGAGGAGTAAAAGGCGGAGCGCCCACTGAGGCATGGCGTAGACAAAACAAAAGGATTAAGGAATTGCGCCAAAAAGCGCTTGGCGCGTTGCACTCCTATATCAAATCAGTAACACCGGTGGAGTTACGCAGTCTGATAATTAGGCAGACGATATGTTAGTAGGAGTTACATGCTGTGCTAAATGTTATGTTTTTACAATTTTTAATCAAACTTGAAACTAATTTGAAAGTTCAATCAAGAAATTACTTACCCATGGCATGTATTTTAAAAAAAACCCCGCTTATATCTGCGAATTCTTTTTCAGACGAAACGATTGAACTTCTTATTAGAAAATGATGATCGCAAGTGTTTCTTGTAGTAAAAAGAAACCCGATCTAAACAGCTGATTGTAGAATATTTCCTTTCGCGTACTGACGAAAACTATTTACTACATGGCTAGGGAACCTATGAGGACCATAAATAGTGGGTTTTTTTTTTTTTCAATTTTGAACTTTCCGAGTGCTAGATTGAGAAAACTGCCCACTGTGCGACGTTACTATTCACTCACTCGCAACTTCCCGTAAGACTTTCGATGCTACTTTCATTTCATCTGATGACACAAAACGACGTTAACTGTAGTTTTTTTCATCCATGGGAACAAGTAAATGCCGCACGGGGCTGTCTGGTGAATTAGGGGGGAAGTGGAAGTCCGTTAGTGTGAGTTTTGGCAAAGGAACTCGTAACCACACACACAATTGGGATTGATGTGCTGGTGCGTTGTCATGCAGAAGATACCAGTCGTCACCCTGCCAGAAGTGAGGCTGTTTACAACGAATGAATTCCCTGGTTCACTCCTAGGAGAGCGCGCCCTTGGCGCGAATTACTTTGGTTGGCGATAATTGCGCCATCTTGTTAACCCTACTTTTAAACACTACATAGGGCAACCCTAACTATTTCTAGCATTTTCGTATTTTGCGGGCGCGCATTTCGAATTTCATTTTGTTGTTGGGCTCCGGGCTGGCTGCGTGTGTGAGGGAATATACTTTAGAATTTTTTACTTTGTTGAATGCGAAAGGTAAGAAAGAATTGATTGAATAGTGTATGAAGGAGGGATTGATTGATTGCTTCGAGTTATGAATGTCCTAAATGTAATAATCGGCATGATGTAACATGGTCGGCAATAAAACGCTTTCTTCGAAATCGTACCAGCCACGCTGAATGTATGTTCGACCATTACCTCGCAGAATAAATATGGCGGTGCTTACACGATCATTCGCTTAGCGATGAGACCTTTAAGGCTTTTTTAAAATCTGTTGTTACGCTGTTCCCTCCACTCGGAAAAGATCAGCAGTAAGAAAGTAAGTGCTGTTTTTATATTTTTTATCTAAAATGTTTAATTTCTGCATTGTTTACATACTATATTTTTATTACGCATCAACCTTATCCCGCTATATTCCCTTGCCGCCATTGTCGATTTCGCTTGGCGCCATCTTGTTCTGACTTGGAGCTTTTTTCGGTTTGTCGCCAAGGGTGTTAGCTCTCCTAGGATTTTACCAACTCCCTCAAACGATGTGCTTAAGAAGTGTGTAGTCTCTGCGATTTGAGTGTTTGGCGACATCTTTTTGAACACATTCAGACACAAACGCAACATTTTCCGCGTTCCTTGAAGTCGAAAGTCGTCCAACGCGTTCATTGTATTCGACGGATTCTCGGCGCTCTTTTAAACGCTGATGCCATTTGTAAACCTTTGATATCGCCATGGTCGATTCACCATACACCTTAGCATTTCCAGAATCTCCATTGGTGTTTTAGTTAAGCATTGGCAAAATTTAATGTTCAAGAAGAGCCATCTTGTATCGCGGACAAAGCTAACTAGCTTCGGAAGATAACAGCTGCGCGTGCGGTTCGGTCACATGACATGAACTAAACCAACCTGGCCAAGGAAGGGGAGGGTTGGGAGAATCCACTTCAAATGGTTTACCTTTAGATACTTGCTTTCGTCGTCAGCAATGGCCGCAGTCCCCGAATTTTTGGATCGTACTACATATGTGCAAGAATGTTAATCAAATAGAATTTTTTAATTGAATAGTTGGGACGATTTATGTACACTGGTGTGCAAAAATTAAGGACGAAGTCGAAAAATTAGCATATCAGCTGAACGAAGAGGCAGAGCGGACAGAAAGATCAATCAGGAGATTAAGTAAGGTGATGTACGGTAGCATATGCGCAGATATGCAGGTAGACGTAATGGGGGAGTGTCTGAGTAGTTTAAAGCATGTTGTCGGTGTAAGATCAGTATTTCTGGCAAAGAGATTGCGCACGCCGTATATCAGTTAAAATCACACCGAGTTGCTGCCTCAGCGAGAAATGGCGAATAATCAATCTGTTAGACGACATCTGGATGCTTTTACCCGAGGTCGAATCATTGGGAAGTTGGAGGACGACCGCAGTGTGACAAGTGTGGCTGCAGAGTTCGGAATTGATCACAGCATCGTTTCATGACTTTGGAGACAATTTCAAACTACAGGAACAGCTATCTGGGGGTTCAGTAGTGGTTGTCCACGAGGAACCACACCCGCAGATGACCGGTACATTGTCTTACAGGCCAGAAGAAACAGGCGACAGACAGCGGGAGAAATCGCTAGACACACGACACAGGCGACTGGACGACCGATATTGCGTTTTACCGTGGCCAGAAGACTGCACGGTGGTGGTCTGTTTGCACGACGCCCTGTACGGTGTGTACCTTTAACGCCTGCCCATCGGAGAAGGCGTTCTCTGTGGTGCCGGGAACACCGGAATTGGAGAGACAATGAATGGGGACGAGTACTCTTTACAGATGAGAGCAGATTCAGTTTGAGTAGCGATTCTCATCGCATACTCATCTGGAGAGAGCGGGGAAACCGCAATCATCCCTCGAACATCATTGAAAGGGACAGGTATGGAGGTCGCGGTGTTCTCGTTTGGGGAGGCATCATGCTTGGTAGTCGTACAGACCTTCACATCTTCGACGCAGGTTCAGTCAACGGGACCCGTTATTGTAACGAGATTCTTCTTCCATATGTGCGTCTTTTTAGAGGCGCTATGGGTCTGCAGTTCCTTTTCATGGACGACAATGCACCATGTCATCGCACAGTAGCTGCCGAACAGCTCTTAGAGAGTGAGGATATTGAACGTATGGATTGGCCGGCACGATCTCCGGATCTCAATCCCATGGAGCATGTATGGGATTTTCTAGGCAGACGCTTGGCAGCTCGTACCTTACCACCAGTAACGATTCGGGAGCTTCGATTGGCGCTGCAAGACGAATGGGCAGCAATGCCTCAACAACTCTTTGGCACCCTCATTCTCAGCATGGGCAGACGCTGTGAAACCTGCCTAGCAGTCAGGGGAGATCATATCCCCTACTAAAGACCGGTTGTTTCTTGCTGGACACCCATTACAGGGATGTTTCGGCCTTCAGTCGCATTGCGCTCCATACTACTTTTTCAATATCAAGCTTCTTTTTATCCCTCTGATTTCTCTTTTGGTAAGTGTTGCTTACATATTACACATGTGCTTACGTATTGGGGATCTTACGGTATTAAATGTGTTGATTTGGAAAGCTTTTGTACAAAGTTATATTGAAAAAATCGTCTCGTCCTTAATTTTTGCACACCAGTGTATTTTCTAGTATGTACAATGGCAATTATTTTGCACTCAGCTAATTTTTTTTTATCAGAAAGTATTTTTATTATGCTGATGTTTCCTAATGAATTTGAATTTTTTTTATCGATCTTTCTAAAATAAAAATTAAATCAATTTTTGATTTGTTTTGTTCTTATAACTAAAGTTTGTACAGAAAGGTCTTATATTATTTTAGATATACAACTATTTTCTCATTTCCCCTGGTGCAGGAAGGTCATTTGACATTCTAATGTAATTCGTTATGTTTTCTTTAACATTGGTTTTGAATCTTAGTTCCGATGGTTTCATGAGCTGACAAACTATAGAGTGTTTTCAGGAAAAAAACCCCTTTCTCTCTTAAAAGAATATACCTTAAACTAATATTTTATGTAAATGTGTGTGTGTGTATGTTACAGGTACTTTTTATGTAAAGATAAAGTAAATTTTTGTACATATATATATTTTATTAAAAATGTTCCACATGAAATTTCTATAATTCACGCAATAAAATGAGTGCTCCAAGTGTCACTCCTACCCTTGCCACCTGTCTAACATAGTCAGATCGAGGCCCACGAAATTCATCGTGGCAATGGGCTAGATGTACGTTTGTCGTTGGTCTTAGACTTTAGCACCATACAGGTGACAGTACTGCCATCTATCTCCACTTCCACAATTTAGGCATGGAACTGAAGGGAATTTTTCTCCAGTTCTCTACACTCGTGATTCAGCCCACAAGACTTTCGGACTCACTGATTTAACGAGCACGTACTCCATTTGTACTCGGAGGGTATTTGTCGGTACGGGCATCGAACTCAGGCCTTCCTGTCTGGAGTCCGATGCTCTAACCACTAGGCTATCCACGCCCCTCCCACCTTGTAAATTTAGTGACTGGGATGCTCTTCAATTTTATAAATTGTTGGAATCTAGTTCTGTCGAAGTTATTTGCAATTCATTTCATATTCTGCTATTAATTTGTTCCTATATTTTGTTGCTTTATACATTAAGATAGATTTTTCATTTAAATGCGTTGTTCTGAATAGCATTATAAAATGTTTTTGCTGTGTGAGAAACTCTTCTGTATGACTTTATAATCAAAAATTTTGGAGCTGTTGCTACAATTTAGATTTTAATGTCGATACGATGTTGGCCTCCTTTGTTGTATTGAAGTACTCAACTGGAATTTTTATCCATTTAGATTAGTTTTCTCTCCTGGGAAATGTAATTTTTTTAAATTGAAAAACCTTCGAATTGTGAATTCTCGTCTGATTACGATGCATTGCTCATTGTTCTCTTTGATACATGGTAATTACTTTTAATTTTTCTAATGGGATATGTTTACCTTCATTTCATGAAGGCTATGAATATTTCATTTAAAAATTTGACTCTCTTTCTACTCGAAGTCGGTTCAAGATTTTTCCTTTCGATAACCGTCTGACTTAGAATGGAAAGGCCTAGTTCTGTGTGATGGCGGGATAGTTCTTTTTATAACAAGTAATATAAAAAAAAATATTTTAAGTCAATTTTTTCCCACTTAGGTCCAAATTCATGACGATTGTTGTCCCTTCTAATAAGTCCGACACTTCCTGTTCGGTATTCTTTAATATTTTGCTTTGTATTTGTCTATTCACTTTGAATCTGGCAACAGAATTTTAGTAAAGTTAGTTTTTGGAATATTCTAATTGTGTGTGTGTAGTTGAGTTTTACGTTAAGAAATGAAATATATAATGTTTTATCTTTACGGAGCGTGTGCTCATATAATAGTTGATTCATGTAAATAGCCTCATTTATTTTTTTTTCTCTCTCTGCGTGTTGAAATAAAAATAAAAGGAATATTGAAATCGAAGAATAAAATAGTTTTTCTCGAGTCATAACAACAGTCATATTATAAATATAACCACGTGCTTTCTGTTGAATTTAAAGCTTACATGAGATTAATATTTTTTGTACTTGCAAAATCTTCATGAAGGTTCGAGAGGACCAAGGGCTTCGTCTTTACTCCCAGCTACAGATGATGTTTCAAATTTGGTAATTGAGTAAGATGTCCAAAGTATTAAGATTCTTTAAAAAGTTTTTTTTTTAATAAAAATTATTTCATTATATACAGGTACTTTTAAATCAATAGCATTTTGTTTATCTATGTGCGTTATTCTTATTAGCCTATATGTGCTTTTTAAATTAAAGTTTCTTTAAAAAGCAAAAGTTGGCAACAGTAAAGTGCATAAACTGATTGGCTAAAAGTAGGTGATAGCATTTATTTAACTATATCATCATGTGTGAAGTTAGCCCATCATTGTATATTTGGAGTGCACTAGGAAATTTATGAAGCTGTAGTCTACTGAAAATACTCGAATCGGATCAATTATTGTGAGAACTATGCTGTTCTAAAAATTGAATGGGCAATGTTGCACTCTCTATGGTAAGCGAGCTGTTTTAAAGAAACTGTACAGTCACGTAACGAAGCGAGCGAGTGGAATGCGAAATTGAGTTGCGGTTATTTAGTTTAAAAAAGTATATTTGTAGATACACGATAGATGTGTCTCAGAAAACTCTTAGGCATCAATTCATGACAGCCTCTCATGAAATATATAACGATCATAGATCAAAGAAAACGGCAGGAAATATACAAAATTTAATAAAGGAAACCGTTGATAAAATATTTGATACATGGGTAGAATAACACTTCTACATCGAAAAAAGTAAGCTTATTTCTAAAAAAAAATACAAAGGTTAACGTTTAAAGATTCCTTGCATCATTTTCAGAATCTCAACATCAGGCATTATTCTTATAGATCCAATATCGGGAATCATCTTCATTACTCCAATATCTGGCATCTCTGGTAAAGCTAAATAACCTATGTAACAAAGATAAATAAATAAATAGTTGCATTAAAAATGAAAAAATATATTAAATTGTTTCATGTAAAAAGTAAATTTTTTGATTTATATAGTCAGTACAAATTTATATCTTATTTTAGGCAATTTGATGTAAACGAAATCGTGGTGCTTACGTATTATATCGTTGACCCATTTTGTCCAATCAATAGATGGCGCCAAATGCCACGATATGCAGCCTATTGGAGAAATCGTTCTCACGCTTGTTTGAATACAATTATAACGATGACAACATTTGGTGACATTTTTTAAATTGACGAAGTTTTTTATTAAGGAGCATATCGCGCATTTCCAAATATAAGCTTAGAGTCCAGATTTTCTTAAGACCTGACATTAATTTAACACCTTACATGGCATTTAGATGGCGTTGGCTATTGCGAAATTTTTGGCACAAATATATTTGTTTAAAGATTCCAAAGATGGGCAATAAATTTCTCTCTCGAATACTCCTTTCAATAAAATTCTCTCTTTCAGCGAAAGGGGACACACGGAGAACTGAGGGAGGATGACAATCGTGAAACTTGTAAAAGAAGTGTTAGCTTTTTTTTTCTTTTTCGGGGGAGGGAGTTAAAACAACAGTGTGAATCTTGACCATGTAAGAGTTCTCATTTCTGAACATAGGTCTAATCAGCATAAATATAAATTATCTATATAAATGAATTTTTTTAAAGCACACATGTAAAAAAATATTTAAAATATTCCTAAATCGGAAAGTTCATCAGATTTGAGATGTTATATCTCTGTACATCATGCATCTTTTTTCCATAGTCAACTATTTGACACAATTTGCAAGTTACTCTAATTTCAGCTAGCGACTATATTTCAGAAAGATATCGCTAAAAATAAGTATTCGTAGCTAAGAATAAATTCGCTTTTAAAAACATGGTGGCGCTGTCTGTTTGAGATAGTCCTCTACGCCAAAAATATTTCAGAATGAACTTAATATTAAAAAAAAAGTTAATTAATAAAAAACATAGAACTTGATTCTGTCTACACCAGCCAAAAGAGTGAAGCACGCTTTCTTATATACTCTTTAATTCTACTCGAAAAAATAATTTTTTTCTGTTAAAATGTGCTTTGCGTTTTTACCTCCTATACTCTAACATAGAAAATTCAAATTTTATTTTGCAATAATGCTAAAAAAACTGCGTATTTTTTTGAAAAATCAAAATTCAAAGAACACAATCCTTTAAAAAATTATTTTCTTTACATCCATAAATTTTTTTATTATTACTGGAGCTTTTTCCTGCCCACTAATGTACTTTCTGTTTGATCCCTATTCTTTAACATTGACCGAAAACAGCCTTAAAGTAATTGTACCCCAAATTCAAAACCCATACATAAACTGAATTGGAGAAAAATACTATAATTTTCAAATGTGTAGACATGAGGGCAAAAATATTGCCTAACAGATCAAACGTGTGGAATATTTTCTAATGAAATTGTTGTAAAGTAACACGCCAAACGTCAACGACGACAGTTTTATTTTTGGTAACCCTATCTGAAGTTAACGCGATTTTTTTCATTAATTTTTCCTTTTGGACTCTACCTATGTTGGTCATATTGCGCCATTTTTTTCTTTCGAAAATGAACGAGAAGAGAAATTTGTACATAGTAAATGATCGTCAACTTATGCTTCATGCCCTGAAGGAAAACTCGCCGGATGATGAATATTAATATTCAGAATCCAAATGAGTGAATGTCATTTGTACTAATTCTTGCATTGACTAGAAAATTTTTGAGATAAATAATTTAGTAGTGGATTTATTCTTGCTTTTTTTAAAATATCAAGTGGAGAAATTTTACCAAAAAGCATCGGTAATTATTTCAATTGAAAGAGCAACTTTGAAAATAATGTGAATTCTTCCAAAATTTTAGTTTTGTTCTGATGAGAAGTCTGAGCTCAACGCTGGCAAAATATTTTCGTTATCGAAGCATTTTTCATAGAAGGAGAATGTTTTAAAATATGTCATTTTTCAGTTTTTGCCAAAAAAATTCATTAAATTTTTTTTTCTTTTAATATAATATACTTAAAACAATTTTGTAAGCATGTTCCGATTCAAATGATACTAAATGCCAAATAAATTATCCATTTAAACCCTTTTTCAAGAAATCACAGTTCCGAAAGTGTAGCTAGTCACCTTAGATAAATTTTATAGAATTCTTATGCTATAAATAAGCTAGTTACACAAACATAAACTTACAAGAAATTTTATTGATAAATTCTTGACACATGGCTGCAAGAGCTGAATCGGTAATGGGTAACGTGGACGAAGAAACTGTATCCTTTATTTTTTTGTAGAATGCCATCAGAAGTTCTAGAAGTTCTGATAAAAGGTGGTTATACATATCCGTAGTTGCGGCTGGAATAGATTTTATAGCAATAAAAAACAAATCCACTTTCTTGAATACGAGTTTTTTATTTAAAGTTTTTCATGGTATATAGTTCTGATAACTTAACGAATAATATATCGTATTTTAGACGAGTTCACTCTTAAGCAGGGAGGTCTTAAGGCATTGGGGGCCTCGTCTCGTCCTCGACTCTGCCTTAATAAGATCATAAACTGAAACTCAGTGGCACAACAGCCCATGAGAGCCAGGACCTACGGTGCCCTTCCAGGATACGTGACCATTGGGCGCTAAGGTGCATGAGCAGATGTCTCGATCAGGTGGTCAGTCTGAAGCGAGACCCCTAGTGTTTAAGTCCCCAAGCAATCTTGGTACTCATTTATCGACCCCTTGTAGGGGGTACGAAAGGCTGAGTCAACCTTGCCCAGCCCGGGAATAGAACACGGACCTGTGATGTGGAAGCACGGTACGTTTCCATTCGACTACTGGGCCAATAAAATCATAATTCGAATAATTTCAACGGTCAAATGTTATTTCCAGTTGTATTCTTCGAAAAACTGGGAATTGCGGACGATATGTCAACTGGCTACATGTGATGATCGGTGTCCATGTATTGACCTAGGCCTACGATCATTACTCATTCTGTCGAAAGGCGGCAGTCGGTCGAGCCAGTTTGAGTGATTGTAAGTCATGCACATTTGTTTGTTTCGGATTATTATTTGTATGAGTATTTGACAACGTATGCTATATACTGCCTACTTTTAAGGGTCACAGGTGGGGTCTACATTTGAACAGGGGCCTAGGTCCTACTTTTGGGTAGGGGCCCATGCCCTGAAGAAGTCTTAAGATGTCCCTGCTCTCAAGCGGTATACTTAATAGTCATAGTTGTGGATTCATATTCCCACGGATTCATGGAAATCACAACTCGTGTATAATGGATCACAATCCTTAGGCTTAACATAGTAATGATGCGAACAATTTTAAATACAATTTAATTGTGATCTCTTTTCAGGGCCGGAAAGTTCAAATCATTGGTGGATTGCTTCAATGTATTAATATTATTTCATTGACGATCAATCTATAAAAATAATTATAAATTTAATAACTAAGTAGTGTGCATACATTTATTCTTTGGCGTCTGGAGACTCTCTGCTCATAGCAAAACATTTGTAGGCTAATAGCGGTCTATATACAATGAAATGCGTTTAACGCAGAAACGCTTAACACGAAATAATAGAACGGGCCCGATAATCTGCTACATATTTTCATGCATTTTTTTCTCTTAACACGAAAGCATTTCCCTTCTGGGGATGAACAAAATACGGAAAACACCAGCCGAAGTTTGAGAAAGTTTCTGTATAATTGGACTGTCCAACTGTATCATCGGAAGAATTCGTTGCAGGGATGACGATAATGTTTGTACAGCCCCAATTATGGCAGACAAAGATATTTTGGAGTTTATTCAAAGCTTAAAAATTATCATTGATGCAGATTCCGATGAAAAAAATGAAATGAAACTCCCCATGTCATCCGAAATGAGAAACATCATGAAAAGTATTTGCAGTTATTTAGGTGAACGTTTCAATAGTGAATAAATAACAAAATGGACGACATCGAACAATTTTTTTGTCAATTTGATGCTAAAAATAAAATTATTTTTTTAATGTACCATATTTTTATAGAGGACTAAAAAGTATAAAATAATTTCTCTAATCCTTATGAAGGATAAAACCACATACGGATTTCTAACTTTTCTAAATTATCCTGAAAATTCATACTTGGCAACTTTTGATAGCTATTAAAATACTTGTAAGATTGGAAACGAAAAACATGGGGCGCATATAATACATAACTACATATAAAGAGTGTAGAGAGTAGCTATCAACAAAAGAACTTAATTATTGGTTCCCATTATTTTCGGTGCAATAAAATTGAGCTATTAATGCATCAATTATCTGTTGCATGCACCCGATGTTTTTCGTTTCCAATCTTACAAGTATTTTAATAGCTATCAAAAGTTGCCAAGTATGAATTTTCAGGATAATTTAGAAAAGTTAGAAATCCGTAAGTGGTTTTTTCCTTCATAAGGATTAGAGAAATTATTTCATACTTTTTAGTCCTTTATAAAAACATGGTACATTAATTTTTTTTTATTTTATTATTAATTTCTGCTTTTTAGGGTTGTATGAATGAAATTTTTGAAGGGGTTTTAAATACTTGGACGACGTAATTGCAGAGACATGCGATAGATATTGTTTCAATTATTTCTGGTTATATCTGAAATAGAAAAATGTCATGGATTTGCCACTTCGTAAGTCGTCGGAGAGCGTTAAGTCTCAATATTATAAGGCCCATCTCTTTTAGGCATGAATTTAACTGTCTTCTTCTGGGCAGCATTGCTGAGGGGGTGAAGGGTTAGCCAAACTTTATCTCTTGGATGATACAGGGGATCTGGACGGTGTCTTTTATCATAGAAGGTTTTTCTCTGATCTTGTTTCTCTTCAATTCTTTCACGGATTTCAGAAGAAATTCTTGCGAATCTTTTCAAATATGGGGTAATCTCTGGGATGAAATTTTCATTATCTATGATGTCTCGAAAGTCGTTGGTCATATCATCTATAATTATTATAGGTGATTTAGAGCTTGGCGATCACTGCTCTTCTGATTTTTTTCGCCAAAGGAAAAGTCTTGCCGGTTCACTTTTAATGCTAGTTCGGCAGTTAAGCAAAAAAAAAAAAGGAAAGTGGGAGTATCTTCTGAGTTATGGTCCAAATTTCAAGTGTCTAGCTCATCGGGAGGTTAGTTTAAAATCAATTACAAAATTCTACCCGGACAGACAAGAAAGCGAGTTAATAAAAAAACATAGTAACTTGGGGACCCCTCTTTGAACCCAGAGCCACGAAATTGAATACGTAGACGCAACCTGCGTATGTACAGGTGGTTTTTGCTCGTGTAAATTCCGGAGTTATGGGGCCCCTGTCGAAATCGGGGCCCACCTCTTCAGGGGCTCGTGTTCGAGACTAAAACTTTTTTTCTTCACATTTTCATGCATTGTCATCCACTTCTGAGCTATGGTCCAAATTTCAAATTTCTAGCTCATCGGGAAGTTAGGTTAAAATTAATTACAAAATTACACCCGGACAAATATACAAGCCTCTTCGGGGGCCCAGGTTCGAGACTAGAACTTCCTTTTTTTACATATCTATGCATTGCCATCCACTTTTGAGCTATGGTCCAAACTTCAAGTCTCTGGCTCATCGGGAAGTTAGTTTAAAATCAGTTACAAAATTCCACCCGGAAAAACAAGAAAGCGAGTTAATAAAAACATGGTAAAAAGACAATTCAAAGAAAAATACCAGATTATTTTCCAAAAACTCAGTAAATGTTTTGTTTTTGAAATAACTGGAAAATTTTGTATTAAATTCCATTAAGTTCTAGAGCGTAAATGTTTTTATTTCACTGATTTTTATTAAATATATGTATATATACACATCTATGTAAATAAAATGTAATAAAACTTAATTTTGTTGAATATATGTTTCTTTTTTGCAATATCCTTTCACATGAAAAAATATCCCAGCCCCCCTCAGTTTCGTGTTTTAGCAATTTTTACTGTATTTGAGTAGGTTCAGCTACCCCTTGTGTTTTGATAGTGATTGAAACTATAGTATTTGTCGTCTGTGACCTTGTAGAGTATGTGCTGAATGGTTTATTGATATTAAAGTGTCCTGGTTCAGACAGATACTCAGAAAAATCAGACGAAGAGCTTAACTCCTCTTTATTCGTGAAACGTGTTTTCAGTTTTCGTATTGAAAAGAACAAAAGTAAGCTTATACCGAAAAGCGAATAGAGCGTTTAAATTATAGATCGGGAAAGTAAAGTACAAGCTGTGATACTACAATAATATTTTAGCTTATATCAAGACTTGACTTTTCGATATCATCTTCAACTAACAAAATCTCTGACACATGGTCTTCGCTTAGCTTAGCTTCTCACATAATCTTACCTCAGATGCTTGACTTATTTAGTCATGGGACTTAAGCCACCGGGGTTCTCCAATCTTTCCTTTTTTTGTGACCTTTCGTAAACACGGGTTGACGCATCTTAGAGATAGGATGGCGATTTTTTTAATTTTTTACTCTCTGTCTTGTTTTTGCCTCCTTCTCGTTCTTCCATACCCCTATATTTACAAAGTTTGAACTAGATAACAGATAGATAACTTTTTGGTTGTTGTTGTCAAGTAATACGCGTTTGCTCCAGCTTGGCTTAATGCTGTTTTCAGCTAATGTTAAAGTACAGGATCCGAATTTGGAATATTTTTTCAGATATAAAAATACTCAATCATTAATATATTCTGGATTCACTATCCTGTAGAAAATCACTTATTTTTTCATACTACTCATTTTTATCGGACTTGATATATATTTTTTTCTTTTATAAAATTTGTTTCGCATTTCTTTCTCCTATACCGTAATGCTAAATGAGCCAACCTTTTACATGTAAAAAGGAAAAACTAATTATTTATGAAATATTTTGAAATTTTAAAAACACTATATTATAAATAAATGGATGAGTTACAATGCCACAAATTTTTATAAAAATTAAAGCATTTTTTCTGTCCGAAAATGTGCTCCGCGTTAAGTTCACGCTCTTGTGTATCTGGCGAAAACAGCCTTAATATGATCTTCCCGTTTGAATAATTTTTTCCCCCACCGTGTTATATAAATCCATGTCTTACAAGAACCCTAATTATAAGGAGGGAGATCTACGGTAATATTAATACTGCGTTATTATTATTTTTTTTTTGAGTCTGAAATGTGTTGCGAGTTTGAATTCTTTTCCAAGTTATTAGGTGAAAACAACCTAATACAACTTTCAGTTTCTCTTTTCTCACAGTTTTCCAATAGCAGTTGATTTCTCCTTTTATTGAGATGTTATTTACATAATAAAATATATCTCATTTAATTGAGTACCATCAGGAAAACAAAATATTTTAAATTAAAAAAAATGAAGTTGGTGGGGGGAGGAGACTGGAAGCAGCCATAAGATGCATAATGTTTTAAACAAGATATGCTGGCATTATGTTTATTTAAGATGATTTCTATTTTCGAAGGCTTCCAACACAAAGAATGTAGAATAATCACAAGCAATTTTCCCTGCAGTTCAAAAGCATTAGGTTTCTCAAAAATTTTGAAAAGTTTTGAATATTCTATCGCATGATTTTATAATAAGCCAATTGGTCACAGGAAAAGTGGATGATGCAATTAATATTTCTGTGATTTCCCGGTTTTTTCCGTTCCAGGAAATTTCCGGAAAATCCAGGGAATGTAATAATCATTCACGGAATACATCAAGATTTCGAAAAATTTAAAAACAAGTTATTTTTAATTGATAACAGTAATCTATATATATAAAAAGGAGAAAAACGACTCACTGACTCACTGACTAATCACGATATCTCCGGAATTATTAAACCTACAGACTTGAAATTTCGTAGGTAGGTTCCCTTCATAGAGTAGACGTCAGCTAAGAACGGATTTTGCAAAGTTCGAACCCCAAGCGGCGTTACGGGGGTTTAAGGGGCGTTATAGATAATTATTTCCTTTACTAAACTATTAGATGTACAGTCGTGAAACTTGGTACATAGAATTATTTCATAAAGTAGAGATTCCCTATATAATGATTTTTACGAAAATCGTTTCCTAAGTGGCGTTGCGGGGGCTTAAGGGGCGTTATACATAATTATTTCCATTTTCAAACTATTAGACGTACAGTCTTGAAATTTGATAAGCGGATTCCTTTCATAGAGTACAGATCCCCTACAGAATGGGTTTTGTGAAAATCGACTCCCAAGTGGGGTTGTAGAGAATTAAGTGACGTTATAGGAAATTAACTCCTTTTTTAAACTATTAGACGTAAAATCTTGAAATTGAGTTAGCAGATTCCATTCACTGAGTAGAGATCTGTCATAAGATGGGTTTTGTGTAAATCGTTTCCTAAGTGGCGTTGCGGGGGCTTAAGGGGCGTTATAGATAATTATTTCTATTTTTAAACTATTATACGTACAGTCTTAAAATTTGGTACGCTAATTCCTTTCATGGTGTAGAGATCCGCTACAAAATAGTTTTGGGAAAAATTGATCCCCAGGGTCACTGAGAGGGATTAAGGGGCGTAATAGATAAATATTGCCACTTTTCAACTAATAGACCCACTTGCTTGAAAATTAGAAGGTATGTTCCGTTCATGGAATAAAGTTCCTTTTACAAAGATTTTTGTGGAAACGGACCCCCAAAGGAGTGGGATTGCGAGGGATTAAGGCGTGTTATAGAAAAATTCCTGTTTTTGAATTTAACTCATTCACTTGAAATATGTTGAGCACTTTTCTTTAGTTGAATAGAGTTCCACTAAGAATGGATTTTACGGAAATCAACTCCATGGGGAAGCGGGGAAAGTTATTGAGGCGTATTGATAGACAAAATTCCCGTTTTTGAACTGCTAAGACTATAATAATAAAAGTTGGTTTGCATGCTTCTTTTGTTGAATTGGAATCCGCTAAGAATGCTGTCAACGAGGTATTGATGATAAAAATTCCGTTTTTGCTGTTAGATTTAGACTTGAAATTTAGCACGCGTGTTTATTTTATGGAGTAGAGATCCACTGAAAATTGCTTTGGTGGAAATCCACTTGATTATTAGGTTAAGTGAGCGAAAAAAATCTTTCTACTTCGATTTTAGACATAAATAGAAATATTAGATATTATAATTTATGTTCTTTTTATATCAAGGGGTGAGAGTGTAACAGCTATAAATATATTTTTCAATACAATCGAATTCTTAATGCTAGATATCAATAATTAATATATATGTAAACAGTACACATATATGCAACATCGTTAAATACCCAGTGAAGCGGGTGGGTAACGGCTAGTAATTATATAAAATAAGGATATATATAAATTCCAAAATTTATGCTCAGTTATACATTCAGCTAAAAATACAAAAAATACAAAGTATGTTAATTATTCTTTTTTAAAGCATAATTTAAGAAAACATGAAAAATCTGTTTTTATCTCTCAGCCTAGATCTTAGTTTTGTTATGAATAACCCTGCAGCACAGAAAATGCTCTCTCAGCTTTAGCTAAAGAATTGTTGATGTCTGAAGTATTTTTTCCAAATTTCACCCAGTTTCATGTTTCAGGATCGGTTTCCAATTATTTTTCTAAAGTTGCTGCTAAGAAATATATATATACCAGCCGTTACCCACCCGTTTCACTGGGTATTTCACGATGTTGCATATATGTATACTGTTTACATATATATTAATTATTGATATCTAGCATTAAGAATTCGATTGTATTGAAAAATATATTTATAGCTGTTACACTCTCACCCCTTGATATAAAAAGAACATAAATTATAATATCTAATTTCTATTTATGTCTAAAATCGAAGTAGAAAGATTTTTTTCGCTCACTTAACCTAATAATCAAGTGGATTTCCACCAAAGCAATTTTCAGTGGATCTCTACTCCATAAAATAAACACGCGTGCTGAATTTCAAGTCTAAATCTAACAGAGCAAAAACGGAATTTTTATCATCAATACCTCGTTGACAGCATTCTTAGCGGATTCCAATTCAACAAAAGAGACATGCAAACCAAATTTTATTATTATAGTCTTAGCAGTTCAAAAAACGGGAATTTTGTCTATCAATACACCCCAATAACTTTCCCAGCTTCCCCCTGGAGGTGATTTCGGTAAAGTCCATTCTTAGTGGAACTCTATTCAACTAAAGAAAAAAAAAAGTGCTCAACAAATTTCAAATAAGTGAGTTAAATTCAAAAACAGGAATTTTTCTATAACATGCCTTAATCCCTCGCAAACTCACTCCTTTGGGGGTCCGTTTTCGCAAAAATCTTTGTAAAAGGAACTTTATTCCATGAACGGAACATACCTTCTAATTTTCAAGCAGGTGGTTCTATTAGTTGAAAAGCGGAAATATTTATCTATTACGCCCCTTAATCACCCTCAGTGACCCTTGGGGATCAATTTTCCCCAAAACTATTTTGTAGCGGATCTCTACACCATGAAAGGAATTAGCTTATACCAAATTTTAAGACTGTACGTCTAATAGTTTAAAAATGGAAAAAATTATCTATAACGCCCCTTAAGTCCCCGCAACGCCACTTAGGAAACGATTTACACAAAACCCATCTTATGACAGATCACTACTCAGTGAATGGAATCTGCTAACTCAATTTCAAGATTTTACGTCTAATAGTTTAAAAAAGGAGTTAATTGCCTATATAACGCCCCTTAATTCTCCACAACGCCACTTGGGGTCGATTTTCACAAAACCCATTCTGTAGGGGATCTGTTCTCTATGAAAAGAATCCGCTTACCAAATTTGAAGACTGTACGTCTAATAGTTTAAAAATGGAAATAATTATGTATAACGCCCCTTAAGTGCCCCCCAACGCCCCTTAGAGGTCGATTTTTGTAAAATTCCTTATGTAGGGAATCTCTACTTTATGAAAGAAATCTGTGTACCAAGTTTCACGACTTTACATCTAATAGTTTAGTAAAGGAAATAATTATCTCTAACGCCCCTTAAACCCTCTTAACGCCCCTTGGGGTTCGAACATTGCAAAACCCGTTCTTAGCTGACGTCTACACCATGAAGGGAACCTACCTACCAAATTTCAAATTTGTAGGTTTTAATAGTTCCGGTGATATCGTGATTAGTCAGTCAGTGAGTGAGTGAGTCGCTTTTCTCCTTTTTATATATATATATATTTGGAAATTTAGTTTCTGCTGGAGTAACGATCATGTACGCTAAAATTGTATTAAAGAGATCTTGTTTGTGTACTTGATTTCTTGTTTATAAAATTGCTATACTTTTGTTACATAAAAAAACTGAAATTCAGTGTAAGTTTCTCACACAAAAGTTAGGCTAAAAAAATAATAGATAAGAAAAGTTCCGAGATTTAAAATTTTTTTTTCTTGATATGATTAGGGGTTCATTCCCTCCTTCAAACTGCTGATTCAATTAAATAGTTTGTAATGAAAACAAGTATCCGAAGAACAAAAATTATGTAAATAATAGCTTTGAGTAAAATTACTTAGGTTATTAACCTAAATTTAAATATTCGAACTTTAACAGAATAGTTATGCTGCAAAAGAATATTCCTTTAAAAATTAGAAACTTTTCGATGACGAAGAGATGTTCCTTAAAAACAGACAGGAACTGACTAGGATATAGTTCCATATATTTACTCTTTCCTTCGGCAAGCTGCAAAAATTCTCCTCAACCATACTTTCTCTTATTACACTTTTAAACCACTTCTATGGGTTCAAATGGACATTTCCCCTCCCAAGGAATTCGAGGAGAGCAATTGCCAAATGCAGCAATGTGGTCAGCTGAAATTTGTATCGGAGGTCGAAACCAAAGTCAAGTCAAAATTAGCTATTTCAGATTATTTCAGCCCCATGTCATTCCCGGGAACTCCCGGGAAGGAAGTATAATTCCCGGGAATACAAAAGGAATGGAAATCTTATGATTTCCCGGGAACCCAAGAAAGAAACACTAGATGCAGGGGCACCTTAAGGCACTAGCCTCGTCTCTTTCTCGACTCAGCTTTAATAAGATCATAATTCAAATAATTTCAACGGTCAAACGTTATTTCCGATTGTATTCTCCGAAAAATTGGGAATTTTGGACGACATGTGAAGTGACAACATGTGATGACATGCGTGTGTATAGGCCTAAGCCTACTACCATACACAATCATTACTCATTTAGTCAAAAGGCGGTTTGTGTGATTGAAAGTCATGCACATTTATTTGTTTCGGATTGTTGTTTGTACGAGTATTTGACAACGCATGCTTTGTACTGTCTGCATTTAACTATCAAAGGTGGCGCCTTCTTTTGTGTAAGGGCCCCAAGGCTTACTTTTACGTAGAGCCCAAGACCTCAAGAAGCCTTAAGACGTTCCTGCCTTGATGCAATGTTGCGTTAACTCGTAGTTTAATTTGAAGAGGTAGAACTTTGAAAGAAGTATGGTCACAGGTAAATTACTAACAGCAGATAATTACGGATAGGCTGATGTCTTGGAGGATTCAGGAACCAAAATGGATTAAAGAAAAGCTCCCTTATGGGAATTATCATAGAAAATCTTTACATTTATGCAATAAATCACGAAAGTGCTTGCAAAACTTATTGTTGGTAGTCGTAGAAAAGGGAAATGATAAAAATCTTAATGGTTAAGGGATATTGAGGTAAGAAACGGATGATCAAGAACTATTTCCAAAACTTATCTCATTCGTAATTTATAACAGTAATTATATTGGAAGCTTTCTTAGGTAGTAATTTCTAATTATAATTATTAATTTATACTTTACTCAAACTCTTCATGACGTCGTTGTATACTCAGCACCAAACAATTAAATATTAAAGTAATTTATTACATTTATTTCGATCATCAAGTCAATGAAATTTTGAACTAATAATGTATGCTTACTACGCACAATTAAACAAATGCAGATATAATTTAAATTGCAATTTTTTCGGATAAAATATGCCTAAAAAATTAATACAATTTCCTTATTTATTTTTGATTCAATGTTTTTCTTTTAAAAAATGTGCGTTCCTTTCCTCTTTATAGTAGAATATTACTGTCTGATTTTTTTAGAACTCTTTTCTTTGACTTCCAAGAACAAAATTTACATTAAAAAACGATAATTTTCATTCGATTTCATATTACTTTATTGAGGAAGTATCCTATCTTTTTTCCTTATTCTGTCATGGAATAAAAACAAATATTTTACAAAGTTTGTGTTTAATACTAGGCAAGCGTTGTTTTTTTCCATCTTTCTATAAACTGGCGAATTTTTTTTTTTATTAGTATTGTTATACAATAATACAGTTAATCTTACTATTCGAAACAAATTGGACCAATTTCAAACAAATACGTTGTGCTGTTTTAGACTCCGGAATAGACTTTAAACTACTTTTCCATTATTTATTAGATCTAAAAAAATATTAATTATTAAAAAATTATAAAGTTAGACTTATTTATTAGATTTTAAAATATTTGGAATATTCTTAAGAACAATGCTCTTTTTACGCAGTAATATTATCTCGGCATTTTGCATTTGTTGAATATTTAGCAAAAATCATTATGTTTATATTTATTATTTAAAACTGAACAATGGAACAATGGTATTCTTTAGATTTAAAATATACTATGATCAAATTTATTTTAGTTTTTGCATTTGGAATCATTATTTGAAATAAACGAGATTATTTTGTTTCTAATGCATTCAAAAAGAAATTGCAATCATTTAATTAAATTACTAGTTTATTTATTTTTTCGGTTTAGTAACGCTTACAAAAGGAACTTCCAAAATTTAAACAGTCAATGAAAAGTTTGGTAAGTATTGCAGGCTTATCTTTGCTCGACAAATCTCTCTTCTAATGTTTTAATTTTCCATCTTCTACACAAACATGTAACCTAAAAGACAAAATAAATAATAATTAAACCTTTTCAAGTACTGCAAGTGTTCCATCAAAGATTTAAAAAAAATGTCATTCTGGATATCAAATGCACATTTTTAAAATTAATTTAATTTAATTTGTTTATTGGTATTTCATTTAAATTATACACAATAAAAAATTCGTTGAATAAGCAATAAAACTTTTGCCTTGTCAAAAAAGCTTTTTTTCCTCTTGAATTTATGAAGCCTCAAGTAAAATGATACTGGAATGTATTTTATTACATTCAACTAGCTTCAATTTTTTTTGAAATATATCTTCGAAATTATTTGAAATCGTCTGAAGAAATGGAATAACTGAGAGTAGCCATAAAGAACAGCAAACAAACAAGATTCAAAACATTACTGCTGTGTTCAACATCAGAATTATAAGTCTTTGGTCTAACGGAAATTTAAGTTTCACGTACATTTAAATTAAAATCAGTAGCTTACTGCATATAGTTCTTCAAACCTGAAATCCTGATAAGATCATTATTTGTTACTGTGTTCTTATCTCTCCTTCATGGGTGATTATTACAAATCAGTGATTATTACAAATATAATAATAATTATAATATATTATATATAATATAATATATTACAATTATAACCTTAATTTCAGAATAAAAGGCTTACGAACATATTTTTAAATTAACGTTTTTAAAATCTGGCAATACATCAGACTTCGAATTCTTCAAGTTTAGGCGACTTTTCAGAGGTTTGGGACCCAAAAAAAAAATTATTACCTTCATAAATAATTAATGAGCACAATTTTCTTTTATTTTATAAAATTTATGTATTTAACTGCGAACTTTTTCGATAATCGGTCATGATTTCCTTTTCCTTTTTAGCAAATGTATCAACATTAAAGTTACTTAATTTATAGGCATGCAAATTTAAAAGCTATTTTTTGTGTGCATTTTTAAGCCATATATGCCACATATTACCAGTTTTGTTATTGGTTTATATTTTCTACATTAAGTAGTTTTAATGCTGCCCACGAGCAACTAATTCAGAATCATTTGATATTATTATTCGCAAGTCTTTTAACAAAATTTTTCTTGGTATTCAAAATTTTTCCGATAAAAATTTTATTATTTTCATCCCACTCATTATCATGGTTCACTCTATGTTCCTTTTCCATATTGACTAAGAGCTACATCACGACTTTTTATCGTTTGTTAGTTTAGTAATAACTAACAATAAAAAAGGCATGACTAAGGAAATTCATTTGGGATCGAGACTTGGTGTAATAGTAGTACTCCTTTAGGGTGTTCACCCCTCAATGTAATTCCGCCGAATGGCCAGTCAATTCGGAGAAATCAGCCTTCGAAATTCATACTTAGTTTTTATACAATTAAATTTTAATTTTCCGCAAGGTGTTCGTAGCTTGATTGGTAAATCGTCTGCTTACTATGCGCGAGGTCTGGGTTCGATTCCACGCGATCAACTTTTTTTTCTTCAATTCATTGAATTATTTTTTAAATTAAATAAATTTATTTATGAAAGGTTTATTAAATATTAGTACCAGATTTAATCTTTTTAAAGTAATTTTGTTCTTCAAACTTTCTTTTCACGTAAACTCCGAACCTTGAGAAGAAATCAACATACATTATTTTTAAATTTCATTGTCTTGATTATTGTTTCATGAAATATTTCAGTACTTCATAATAATATTTTTAACTCATTTATAATTTAATACGCGAACTCGATATATTATGTGATCTATTTGTTGTAATTATTATTGCAATTAAAACATGTGAAATTATTTGATTTATGATTTTATAGTTGACGGTTCAAATACAGAGGGCTACAAAAGTGTTCGTACACTTGCAATTTCTTGTAAAATTTAATGTTTTCGACTAATAAAAATTAATGTATTGTAATTGTAATTTTTTTATGATATCTGCAACTTGTTCTTAATGGAATGACATAATTAATTTTTAAAAATAGCATAACTATTTTTTTAAAAAAATTAATAATCAAAAAGCTACTAAAAATTACGCAACAAAAGCCTTTGTTCACTTAACAAAAATCTTTCTCTCAAAGCTTTAAATATTATATCTTTTAGTGTCCACAATAATTTTTAAGCGTCTTGGTATAGATTTAATCAGTTTTTATATAATTTCTGCATCGATTTTCCTCCATTCTTCTGTGATTATAGTTTTTACTTCACACTTTGTGTTTATTTTTCATGTTATCTTTTTTTTTTACATCAAAATCTCATCAAATATGTTCTACTGGGCTAAACAAAGTGATTTAGAAGGTGTTTTCATAATTTGGGAATAGTTATAGAGACACCAGTGACGTACATCGAGAGCAGTGCGCTTGGCGTTAATACCCTGATAAAAAATTAAATCTTCTCCAATTTTTTTTTCCAAATTTTGGGCACATAGTTTAAAATTTCTCTTTAAAATAATATTTAAATAGAGCTTATGATTCACAATACCATCAAAAAATACCAAATTACCTAATTCTGAGGCCAATTTACACCCCTACGCCAGAACACTTTCATTTCAATGCTGAAGCATGGAGGTGGAGGAGTTCTTGTTCCACATAAATTCATGGGATTAAACTCCTTATTTTTTCCTTTACAAGTTATTATAGGCCCATCGGAACCAAAAATGTCGAATTATCTGCCATCCTAATCAATTTGTTGTCAATTTTGCATTTTCTGAAACTTAATCCCGAGAATCTAGTTGGAACAATAAAACATGGAGGTGGAAGTGTTCTTGCTTGGGGGTATAAATCGGCCACAGAATTTAGTATTTTTTGTTGATATAGTGAATCATGAGGTCGATTTAAATATTTTAAAGAAAAACTTAAAATTATCCGCCCAAAATTTGGATATTGAAAACGACTTCATTTTTTAACAGGATAATAACGCCAAGCGCACTGCTCTCAATGTACGCCACTGGTGTCTCTATAACTGTTCCCAAATTATAAAAACATCTCCTCAATCACTTTGTTTAGCCCAGTAGAACATATTTGGTGAGATTTTAATGTAAAAAAAAAGAATACATGAGAATTAAACACAAAATGTGAAGCAAAAACAATAATCTCAGAAGAATGGAGGAAAATCGATGCAGAAATTACAAAATATTAATTAAATCTATACCAAGACGTTTAAAAGTTGTTGTGGACAATAAAAAATATCCTACTAAGTACTAAATTAAGAAAGAAATGCAATATTTAAAGCTAAGTTGAGATTTTTGTTAAGTGAACGAAGACTTTTGTGGTTAATTTTTAGTAGCTTTTTGATTATTAATTTTTAAAAAAATAGTTATGTGCTATTTTTAAAAAATTAATTATGTCAGTCCATTACGGATAAGTTTCAGATATCATAAAAAATTATAATTCCAATATGTTAATTTTTATTAGTCGAAAACAGTCAATTTTATGGGAAATGACAAGTGTATGAACCCTTTTGTGGCCCAATCTATATGTAAAAGGGGAACATTATTTGTGACATATTAAATATTTTCAGAAGAAAAAGAAACTTAAAAATATGAAAGGGATGTAAAATAATACATAGTTGGGAAGAATTGGGGGAAATAAGTTATTGTATTATGTTTGATCCCCATTTCGTAAAAGAAATTGGAATTATTGGAAAAGAAATAGAGATGTAAAAAGCCAATTATTGTTTTTTTTTTGTATTTTGTGATTTATTCTGTTGATGGTATTATTTTTTTCTTATCGTTTTCTATAGACTAAGCAAATGGTAATTTACTTATTAAAAAAATGATTTTTTTTATTTGTGTATATCGGATTAAGAAGTTTTGTTCAAATCTTTTATATTTTCTTATATGAATGTTCTTTAAATAAAAGATGGTTCACTTATCATTTGATCATCATTTCTTCGGCAACATGGCTCGAATCGTGGTGGTAGCGGTAGTCTAGTAGTAATGTTCACGAACTCATGGCTGAAGTGTCGTGGGTTCAAGTTCTAGGGCCTCTGAGGACCCGTCGTGTAGACAGGGCCACTGCATGTTAAATTTGTCGAGGCTAAATGTGTGGTAGGGTGTGATGTGATGTCAGGAGAGGCGGGTGTTAGCTCCGGTGTCATTCTCGTTACTTTCACGAGATTCAAAATTACGAGGTCTGTTACCAATAGCTCTCATGAAGATTCATAGCTTGACGTTAATACAGGGTGATTCATAAAGAAGTATACACTTTCCAGGTGCTGTAAAACAATAACCAATCAAAGACAATAACCACCTCAGCTAATCGTAAGTTAGATACACTCTTAAGTTTGTGTCTCATCACTTACGGAAGTGACGCAGGCAATAGCGTGCATGTCATGTGACTAGTCAGTCAAAATGGCTGAGTTTGCAGTGGAAAAGGCTTTTTGTGTTCTTGAAGAAAGCAAAATTTCACGGGAGCCATTTTTTTCGATATGTTAACTCTCTTTGGTTGTTGCTACAGTTCCAGGATAACATTGAAAACGTCATTCTCCAATTGGATGGTACAACACCACATTGATCAGCCAACTTGTGAGGTTACCTCGATGAACATCTCCCTTACCGATGGACTGGACAAGTCGCACACAACAACATGCCACAATCCCAAAGGCCACCTGGAACTCCTGATCTAACAATTTGTGATTTCTTCCTGACGGGTTACGGAAAGGACAAGACAAAGTATTCCTCCTTTCCCTTCCTGTTGATTTAGCGGAGTTGAAACAGCGTATCAATGCCGCCATCGGTGGACTCGATTCAGAAATCTTAACACGCGTTTGAGCAGAATTGGATTACTGGCTCAATGTGTGTCGTACGACTAAGGGTTCGCACACAGAACATTTATGACTGTCTCTAACAAAACTTTAAATAATCCCGTACATTTTGTTACAAATAACATATGATAGTTTAGATTGATTTTGATTTATGGTGCATTTAAACTGTATACTTCTTTATGAACTACCCTGCATATCTCTCACTCTAATCGATTGTGCATAGAAAGAAGAAGCAATCATTTTTTATCTGCCTTTTTTTAACAAGTATCCGTTATTTTACGTAAAAAGAAATAAATTGGAACAGCACTTTGCGACAGTAAATTGGCATTTTTTAATTAAAAGAATTCGAATAACCAATGACGTCTCAGTACTCCTTTAGGTCTTGGGCGCCCATATAAAAGTAGTACCCATCTGCTACGCTTTTAACGAATACATATACATGTAAAAGTATGCGAATACATATCCATGGTACATATCCATGTAACGTTCAACAAAAGCAATCCATAATAAAATTCGTTTTCTACATTTTAAATTAGCCAAATTACATAATAATTTAATATACTTTAATTTCGTTGTCTTACCACTATGGCCAGTTGACAAATAGCTCGAAATTCTCAGTTTTTGAGAAAATGGACCCTGAATATTAAAATTGTACTGATCGCCATCTTCTTAAGGCCGGGGCCTTGAATCTATGCCTTAAAACGTTCCTGCATATAATGTTAAATCTTAAAGACCTGTTTTCTTCCCTAGACGATCGGTTACCTTAAAGTTCAAATTATGGCGCACATAGGGGATTCTTTCCTTCCCTCCCCCAGCAAGTTTTAAAAAAAAATGATTTTTAAGTTTTTAATTCTAATGATTCTGTTCTCCCTCCTTTTTTTTTTTCGTGCAAATGCAAATAATTCTATAATTTGAATATCTAAACCAAAATTTTATTTATTTTCTTCTTTTTTAACCGCTCCTAAATGGTTTATCCATCACTGTTTTAAGGATAACTAAACTGAATTTTGAGGTATCCGACTACGTTCGGAACCGTGATTTTAAGAAAGCGCATAAATCGATAATTTTCATGATATTTAGTGTCACTTAGATTAGAATACATGTATAAAATTGTTTTAAGGACATTTTGACAAAAAAAATTATTTAAATACAATATTTCGGCAAAAAATTAACTTAGAATATCCTTTTTTCAAAACGTTCTCCTTTTGTGAAAAATGCTTCTATTATAATATTTTGCCTTTATATAGCTCAGACTTCTGTACAGAGGCTCAACTATGAATTTTGAAAAATTCACATTATTTTCAGAGTTACAGCCAATTGAAATAATTATCGGCGTTTTTTTCTTAAATTTTTTTCCCTTTTGCTGTCGTAAAAGAAAACATGGATAAACCCACTTCTAATATATTTCAAAAATTCTAGTTGAGCCTCTGTAAAGAGGTCTGAGCTATATACAGGCAAAATATTATTATAATGGAAGCATTTTTCACAAAAGGAGAATATTTTGAAAATGGGTCAGTCTATGTTCATTTTTTGTCAAAATATTGTACTTAAGTAGTTTTTTATTCTAATGCTATTCTTAAAACAATTTTATATACGTTTTCTAATCTAAGTGACACTAAATACAGTGGGTGATCGGTTAACGAACATTATCCGTTCCAAGACAATGTTCGCTATCCAAATTGTTCGTTAACCGATCATCGATTCACCATAGTCTTTTATGTGAAATCGATTAATTCGTTATGAAGACCCTAAAAATTAAATTTTAAAAAATGTTTAATTTCTTAGTAAGTTTTTTAAAAAATAATACATGCATATAGTCTTGTATATTACTCAGCCCTTTTCATTTTTTGCTTATGGGGCGTTGAAGAACAAGTCCAATGTCGATTGCTTTTCTCTCTTTTTCAGGATTTTCTGGAAGTAATTAATAGCATTGTCGTTGTAAAGATCCTCAATCCTACTGACATCAGCTTGGTTTGGGTGCCATTCTAAGACTATTGCTCTGACAGCCTCCCACTTTTTCAAAAGATCTTTAATGGCAGATGTCGGCATTATCCTCTTTCGTCTTCCTCTTGTTCAGAAGGAGACACATTTTGTTGTATTTCTTGGTGTACTTCATTCAAAATTTCTTGGAGTTTTTCTATCGTCAGTTCATCTTCATGTCCCATAATGAGCTCTTCTATGTCATCCTCGTTTACCTCCAATTCTAGATCTCTAGCAGTTGTCAAAATTTCATCCATAGTTTAAGGGGTATTTCCCTGATCACCTCCAAATATATGTTCGTTGTCCAAACACAAAAAATCTTTCTTGAAAGTGTTCGTTATCCGAATATGTGTTCGTTATCCAAACACAAAAATCTTTCGTGAAAGTGTTCGTTAACCGATCTGTTCATTAACCGATCACCCACTGTATTATAAATATTATCCATTTATGCGCTTTTTCAAAATCACGGTTCCGAACGTAGTCGGATACCTTAAATGAAACAAACAATCGGATTCGGTGTATATTAAATGCAAAGATGAAAACAAGCAAAAAATTTAATATTTAAAAATTGCAGTATATACTTACTAACTGCTCTGGAACTAAAATCTTCTACGGGAGAAGACACGGACCTCATCATGTTACCATAAGCAACTGATGCAACCGCTGAAAAATACAAATGAAATTCCAGTAGAAAGTATATATATACGCACACACATGTGCAATCATGAACAAAAATAAGAAAATTTGCAAGTTATGTCTATTTCTACAAGTATTGAGCCAAAAATACTAATAAATAGGAAATCATTCATGTGCGCGTCTGCGGAGCAGTGCATGTGAAAGGGACATAAGCGCAAGCCGTGTTCTTGTGTGCTCGTACTCCATCACAAGTTTTGCCGTGATTCTCAAAAGAGTAGGACAAATTTTATAATGTACTAGCTGCATGACCCGGCGTTGCACGGGCTTCCTCTACTTTTATAAATTTTCCCTTTCCTTCACAAACTCAGCACTTTTAATACTCTTTTTCAAAATGACTTCCCCCCTCTTCTGTGTAGCCCGGCGTTGCTAGGGCTTTTATCGAGTGTATAACTTAAAATTCCCTGTTTAGAAATTTTTTCGCTTCTTTTCTTTGCCAGAAAGGTTTATTTCCCCCCGGCGTTACATGAATATTTTTAAATGCATAGCATATTGTCATGGAAATTCTCCTCCCCCTTTTGCTATCAGAGCTCTCGATTAAGTGAACAGTGGGACTTTAATATTCACTCACTCACTTTACAACTTGTTAGGCCTCGGAAACGAAAATGTACCTTTTAAAAATAGTTGTATGTAGAAAAAAGTAGAAATTTTTATGAATACAAAATTTCACAACTATATATATATTAAATATTGAATTAAAATTGTGAGTATTTTTTGAAATGCTCGATACACGGGAAAAAAGGTTCATGCAATTATATTTTATAAATGAAGAAGTTGTTAAAAATTTGAGTTTGATAAGTAGTTACTATAAATATTTAAAATTTGAATATTTTTTAAAAATTCGTAAAAAAAGTTTTGGCATTTTATTTTTTAAATCATTAACTCTAAAACATCAAAGTATGAGTTTTTCAAAAATCATTTTCATATAAACGCATCGATATTGGTTCATTTTAGAAAAAAATCATAAAATATGTAAAGTATCGCTGTCTTGTAAAAACAAACAAACAAAAAAAGACATACCCTATTTTGTGGCGAAATAAATTATCTTTCCAATTACAAAATTGCTAGCGAAGTTATTAAATGAGCGAAAAAATTGAGTTATTTTTAAAAAATCATAAAAGTTAAGCGATGATGTTGCTGTTTCGAACTCAGGTACGAACGTCAGCAATCCAGCGCTTTAACCGATCGCACCACGAAATCTTCGGAAGAAAGGAGGGAAAAGACCTTTAAAATAAAAGGAAGAGATAGTCAATTTCGCAAAATAGGGTGATTTCAATATTTATATATAGGCGCAGCTTCTTTTCTAGTGTAACCTTTCATCCAACGTGACGGGCACAGAGTAAAAGAGTTGTTTGGCGCCAAATAGGTTTTCGCCGCTGAACCCTTGGCTATTGTAAAAATGCGTTATTTGTTAAAGTTAAAATTTTTTGGTATCATATATCAATTGCAAACAACGGTAATTTTTAAACAAAAAAAATGTAACAAAAATAATGCTTAAATATTTCTCGCAAAAAGGGAAAAAAATGAAAAACATTTTTTTTTAAAAAAAACCCCGTAATTTTTAAGTAATTTTTTCAATCTTTTAGAGATAACGGATAATATCGTTCTGCACATGGAAACAGGTTTCGAGAGATTATTTTTATAAATAAAGTTATTATTTAAATAAAATTGCGAGTATTTTTCGAAAAATCGTAAAAAAAAAAAAAAAAGCTTTTGACATTTCTGTTTTTAAATGAATGATTCCAAAAGAGAAAAGCAAGAACTTTTTTATTATCATTTCATTAACTCGAAAGAAAATGCAAACGGAACAATTCAGAAATCATTCTCATAAAAACGTATCGATTTTGACTCATTTTAGAAAAAATCGTAAAAAATAGAAGATATCATTATTTCGTAAAATAAATTATACCGTATCGTGGCGAAGAAAAGGATCTTTCTGATTCTGTAATTATTTTTTTGTCTGCGTCTCATAAAAAAAATTAGACCATGTTTTAAAAGCGTCGGCATAAAAAAAAACGTCGAAAAATTGGAACTTCGTCACTCGGTGGTAAAAAATGCCCACAGGGGGAAGTAATTATGCGTTTTAAAGATTTTAATTGATAACAATTTAACTAATTGCAATATTGGAATATAAATGGTCAAAACGGATTTCTCGGATCATTCCTGATCCTTCGACGAGTTTCTGTATCGTGCGGTTCGTGAGAAGACAGATACACCTAGTCAGATAGATAAGAGACGTTTGTTTACCTACGAATTTTAATAGTGCAGATAATGTAAAATGAGATGAAGCCCAGTTGCTGAGTGGTAATATATTGCGCTTCCACGCCACAGGTCCGGGATTCAAATCCCAGCCTGGGAAGCCTTTCATCCCTTCAGTGGGTCGATAAATGGGTAACAAGCTTGCTTAGGAACTGAACATTGGGGGTTTCACGTCAGACTGACTCAGTAGCGCACACAGGAATTTTTCAAGGAGGGGGAAGGCCCAGGGTCGAAAGTTCCACCATTCTTGCATCATGTTCCTTTTGATTTTGTCGATTTTCGGGAACAAAACACAGTAAAAACTAATTATTAAATAAATAATTAGCATTAATTAATAAAATGAATCATTAATAACAAATAATTAAATTTTACTTGCTATATACTGAGAATTATAAACAATCGGAAAAAAAATCAAGGGCTTTGGGGGGGTCTGGACCCCTCCCTTGTGTGCGCCACTGGACTGACTACTTGACCGAAACATCTTCAGATGCACCTTAGCGCCTAAGGATACGTATACTGAGATAGGTATAGTAGGCTATGACCATAATGGGTTGTGCAAAAGAGTTCAGTTCAGTTAAGATAAAATGAGTGACCATCAACATATTGATCAAGGAATGAGATAAAACTTTATACGTTGATTGGAGGGGGATTAATCAAAATCACACAAGTGGCTCAGTTTAACCCTTAGTGTCAACTGCAATCTGTGAAAATAGTTTCAGGACATTGTATCCATATAGAGAAGATATAGATAAGGTCGACCAAGATCTATAATGACGAAGAAGGATAGTTATTCGGCAGTTTCATCACGGCGACACAGAACTGCAACATTTTCATAGCTCTCATGTGAGT
>BMAU01016149.1:152500-292628 GCA_019973935.1 Trichonephila clavipes
ATTTAAACTTAATGCTTTATTTTTAACCCTTTGAAGTTCGACTTCTTTTTCTAACTGTGCTAACTGTAGTTTCGCGAGCTCAATTTTCTGTTTTCCTGAAGTTACTTCTCTTTTGTTTCGCGATACCCTCTCATCTATACAGTTTTGAATTAAAGTTTTAACGAAATCTGGATCACTTTCAAATGTACTACTGTTCTCAATTTTAGTCTTTAGTTTAACTATAGTGTCAGTATTCTCCACAGTACCGTTTAGCTTCTCAACAACTCTTATGAAATCCTCTTTAAGAGCGTTTTTATACATTTTAGAAATGGAAAGATCCTACCTTTTTTTTCTGGCTCCCTTGTTGCTCGCACGTACGATGTATCCAATGAAGAAAAAATTTCGATTCCACTGATTTCACCTCTTCGCAGGTAATATAGTTGAAATTGTAGTTCCGGCCTCTACACAGGCGGATTATTCACACTGAGTTAGTTCCAACCTCTACACAGGCGGGATTTTCGTCGATGGGTTTTCCAACCTCTACACAGGCGGAATATTTGTCGATGGGTTTTCCAACCTCTACACAGGCGGAATATTTGTCGATGGTTCGTTGAAAATAAACCTCTACACAGGTTATTTTGTTATTTGTTCCGACCTCTACACAGGCGGAATGAAGTTGAAAAATTTAACCTCTACACAGGTTGAACGAAGTTTCCGAAAAATGGCGGAGCGTCTCCTTCACGGACGCTGTTGTTCATTGTCCAGACTTTGGTTCAAAATCGAAATTCTATTGATCGCGGCCGAGCCCCCATAATTTGTGGGAGACAACAAGGGGTCCAAGACGTTGGTCTTTCTTCTATTTTATTTTAACATTAAACAAAAATTAATTAAAAAGGTAGAAAAGTTTTTACAGATAAGATTGACGATGATTTTCAGAAGGTAACGCCTGCTCGCGCACCTCTCGCGTTCTCCTTTCTCTCTCTAATGTTTTTGTTTCTCTTCCACTCGTTCGGCAGTTTCAGTTCGTGTTTTAGTTGCGCCTGCGCGCGAAGACTGCCTTGCTTTTGGCTGCATGCCACACATATATATATATATAATATATATATATATAATATATATATATATATATATATATATATAATATATATATATATAATATATATAATATATATATATATATATATATATATATATATATATATATATATATATATATATATATATATATATATATATATATAAACTGCTGTTTGTAAAAAATACACACACACAACACCATGAAGGAATCATTAGAATTAAATGAATTTTAATGCACAAGCGACTTGTATTAGTGCAAATAAATGACGAAATTTTCAAAGCAAAAAAGAATTAAGTGTAAGAAATCAGTATTTGGTGTAGCCACCATGCTCTGCAATAAGTGCTGCTACACAACGTGGCATGGAGTCAAACAGATTTAGAATGTTTGCTTGTGGAAGAGAATTTCATATTGCTTGTATGCGCTGCAAAAGTTCGTCTTTTGAAGCTGCAGGATGCAGATCACGAGCGAGACGCCGACCAACCAAATACCACACGTGCCCAATAGGTGACATATCAGTCGAATAAGCTGACCAAGGAAGAAGTTGCATGTGTTGGGCTGAACAGAGGTCTCGAACAGTCTTTGCAACATGTGGGCATGCATTATCCTGCTGAAAGATAGTTCCAGGGATGCCTTAAAGGAAAGGAATGACTTCGGGCTGTAGCACTTTTCGGACGTACCTGTTGCTATTGAGATTACCCTCAATTTGCAGGAAATTGTATCGTTCATGATACGAAATCTTACCCCAAACTATAACTCCGAGTGTTAGGGATCTATGTCCTTCGATAACGCACTCAGGAAGGCAGCGTTCACCGGCATAGCGTCTAACATAAATGCGGCCATCATGGTCTCACAAATTGAAGTGTGATTCATCTGAAAAGACAACTTGGTGCAAATCAGCTTGCCAGGCCCTGTGCTTATGAGTCCATTGCAGACGCAGCCGTCGATGGTTTGCCGTGAGGGGGATTGTGTGTAAAGGCACTCTTGCACGCAATCCACGGTGCAGTAGACGTCGACGAATTGACGAAGCCGACATTCGTACACCTGTAGCAGTAGACCAACGTGCTGCCAACTGCCTGGAGGAAGCTGTACCGTCAATCACCACCATACGGAGTAGGTGTTGATCGTCGCACGCTGACGTCAACTTCCGTCGTTTACTGCCAGTTTTTCGAGTTGTTCGGTGCTCGTCGGTCCACTGCTTCCAAACTCGCATCACTGTAGAACTGTTTCGCTGCATACGAGCTCCCACTGCGCGATAGGAAAATCCTCCTTCTCGAAGCCGATAATCCTCTCCCGTTCAAACTCCGTAAGTTGTTGTAATTTCTCCTTATTTCACCGTGGAGGCATACTTAGGTCTCACTAAACGTTCACCATTAACAAATAATCGTTAACTATTTTCAAAGTCCCGCTACAGCCCTCTATTTATACGCTTTCAGCATCAGTTCAGGGGGCGCTGCGCACGCCACTCACGTGGTGGCTCTGAAACTTTACTATTTTACGTAACATTTTATAATTGATATTTGTTGCAAAGTTCATTTAATTCTGATGATTCCTTCATGGTGTTGCATTTTTTACAAACAGCAGTATATATATATATATATATATATATATATATATATATATATATATATATATATATATATATATGACATTTTTTGAACTATGGCATTAAAAATTGAGAATATTCCCAGTTTCATTTACCCATGTAGAGCAAAATTAATTCTAAATGATACCTCATAGAGCGATTACACGAGTACTTGTGTTTTTTAAATTTTTTAGAAAGTGTATTATAAACTAAAATCCAATGAAAAGTGAAAAATGAAATAAATTAATTTAAAGAAATTATTGATAAGTAAAAATGAAATTTTGAAAATGGTTGTATAAAATGGATGGCAAAATTATATTGAAGATCCTACCGAAAATGACGAGAGTCAATTTCTAGCTACTTAGGGTTGCATTTATTGAATTTCATCATTTATATGTTTAGCTATTTGTATATGCAGGCACTTTAAATTGCAAAGTTATCTCTTTTAGTGATTTAAAAATCGAGGTAAATTAAGATCACATAAAGAATTAAAAATGTGTTTTAGTTATTTTTGAAAAGAAAGAGTGTCACAAACATTCTATTGTTTCTCATTGGCGATTTTTTTGCCAGCATGTTGGCTTTTGATGAGTATGTACACACTTCTCTAGCAACCCTTGATTAGAGATAAGAATCGTACATGTATTGATTGGAAACACGTGAGATCGCCTTTATCATTTGATTATGACGTCAGATAATTTATGCTCTGATTGGTCGGAACACACTTGTTTGTATTTATGTGATTATAACATCACATGAATGGACTAAATTCGTATGACGTCATAGTCACATGATAATGGCATCCACGTATTTCTAGCCAATCAGTCAGAAACTCATGTGACGTCATAATCCCAATAAATGCAATCATCTCATTTCAGCTAATCAGATCATACACTTCGTTGTTGCTAAATTACGTTTTTTACAGAAACTTTTTTTTAAAAAAAATATTAATATTTGTGTCACTTTATTTAAAAATACATACATAAAACAAGATTTTTTCTGAAATTTTAAAGTTTTTTGTTGAAGTTTCTTTTTATAACAGCTGAATATCTCGTAAGACAATTATGAAATTTGAAATTTTATCTAAGTTTTACGAAAATAGAATAAAAAGTTAATTTAATGTCAATTTCGAATTCAATGGAGAACACGTATTTGCCTTCATCATGTGACTGTCATGAATTTAGTACATTTAGACCATTACGAACTATATTTAGATGTTTTTTAAAGTTAATTAACTTGATATTTTTTTGTGAAACCAAATAGTGTAAAGACCTCTGAAGGTATGAAACTAATTTTATTTGTATCATTTTTTTATGTTCATTATATATTACCGTTTATTACTTTCAAGAAACTACACTAAAGTCTAAGATCATATTTTGAATGAGACGTACAAAGGAAAACAATGAATCGTAAACTCAGGCCTAAAGCAACTATTTCTGGACTTCAATCTAAAATCTCACCTTTGGGATATTATTACTGTTGCTTAGAAAAAAAAATTATGAGTATAAAAGCTTTCATTTTTGAATTTTAAAGTCGTAGGAAGGAAAACTTACGTTAGTGTTTTTCTGATTTTGAATTTAAAATAACAAAAAATATCTGTGGTAGTTAGGACAATTATTCATAGTATTGTTTTTAATCGAGTTTAAGAATAATGGAATATTTATTACAGTATTTGCTATCAGAAATGTAACTTAATCGATAAAGAAGTTGTTTAAACTATAATAGGACACTACAAGATTCTATAAAAAAATAAAATAATACTTAATAAATGAATAGCAATAAAAAGCAAAACTTACACATTGCCATTAGACCATTTAGCAAAACGTTTTTCATTCTCCCTAAAAAAACAGATATTGAATATAAATAATTACTAAAATTATGAAACTCAGTTTATTTAACTTTAGTTGACATTCTGCAAATAAGTATACATTATTGGATTAAATGATTAGTAGGTATCTTTCGAGTAAAATAACTATGGGGGAAAACCAGATAGAGGACAATGTTTAAGTGAATAAACTGTACTTGGCCGGATTTAGATGCTGTCACAACTCTTTACCTTCAATATATATAATGTTTCCTCAGAGGATATTGGATTTATGATGTCTATTATTTTTTTCATCTACTGTTGCAAAAACGGATGGCAAAGCATTTAGTATACTAGGGTCGGAAAATAAGTTTCCCCTGTCGACTGTGGTCAGAGTTATGTATGAAAGTCAAAACATAGAATGAGACAGTAAAATTAAGACATAACTTCATTTTACCACATAAGTACCAAGTACATTGAGGCATTTATCATACCGCTTGATAAGCTTCAAAAAGCCCTCCAAGAAAAACTCAGGGCTACATTCTACTGTTTTCTCGAACAATCCACTTACGTCAAAGGTCAAGACGTCACAGACTCATATTAATTTCGAGAAGCATCCTTATGGTCACCAAAAATGTTCGCCTAGTAGCCTAAAGTTATTACAACTTGGCTGTATCTCCAATATTTTGCTGTTCCCTTTGAAACGCTATTGTAATGTAAGGGACGGCGTTGCTTGCGAATGTCACAATTTTTATCATGACATAAATGTGCAGCAGAAAGTAATAATAACTCATTAAATATGCAAATTTAAATGATTTACACTATTTTCTGCTGAAGTTAAGCACTAATTACCCAAAATTCGCAGCAATATATAATTTCATTTTTCCTATCCAGCATTAAGATTTTATAATTATCCTTTTACGCTGTCAAAAATAGAATTATATGCAACATTCGCTCTTTTTACATGCTGAATACTTACCTCTCATTTCTGCATCCTCAGAAATGGGAGAAAGACCTATCGTGTCAGCATGAGATACTTCAATGGCACGATTGTATAATTCCGGAAAAAAGTCAGCTGCAAGAGAAACATAAAATCTTCAAGATAACAATAGTACATAAATGATTTAATGTGTATAAGTCATTTTAGACATATAAGCTCCAAACATTAGTTAAATCCTGACACCCCTGACACTTTTGCTGTTCGTTCTTATCTCCTTAAGATTTTTGTTGTACTTAGAAGTTGAATTTATATTTATAAGCATCCCATAAGTGCAGACCTGCCTTGAATATGCATAAAAAATCTTTTTCAAACAAAACATTTTTTTAAAAACAAACAGATCAAATTAAGGAAAACGATAAAAATATAATCCAACTAATTTTCGATGAATTTATAAAGAATAGGCGTGATATGAACAGAAAAAAGGAGCTATTTATTCATATGGAGTTAATAAAGTTTATAAAAAATGAATATTTAAAAAAAATTACATCTTTTCCTTTTGTACATTTGTTCACATTTCACGAAACAATAAATCTCACGTACAAATATAAAAACTACTGTCACATTAATAAATGTACTTTTGGTAATGGGATTTGGGGGGGGAGATTACTTCCGAAACTGATTAAAATATATTATTTTGTTTTTATAATTAAAATCTTTCAAATGAAATAAATTAGATATTGTCTTGTTTTCGAAAGGTGAAATTTTTAAGCAAATTATCGTAGCATTCCGCTCTTCAGAAGAATATTTTACCTATGATGAAAGACGTTCTGATAATCCAAAAAAAGGGGAGGGGGATCCTATATTTTCGTGTAACTCTTTTAATTTTTCTAGTTATTGCAACTAGTACTAGACAAAGTTAACCCTTGATCGTTGGGTCATTAGGTGATACGCTAACCATTAGATGAACATCTGGGAGAAGTAGGTTCTCCCCTTCGTCTTGAAAGTCGAAAGCTGTACAGTTCTCGAGGTGGATATCTGGGGGACAGAAAGACACCTCTATAATGTTAGGTGTGCGACGTTATAGTCGTGGCGGTATTCATTCGAAAGGCTACGGCACTTCCGTTCCGCATAAGACTGATTGATGTATCCGTGGGTATGTAAACTTTCCCATTGGATAATACTGTGGACATAGCTAGATTGTTATTATGGACTGTAGAAAGATTGGACACCGGAACTAGATGAAAGTTATTCCCAGTGACGTATTACTTTCATGGGAGAGGTTATATTTTAAAACAAGCAATATAAATTTTTTTTAAAGTCAATTCCTACTTAGATCAACGAAGAAAAATTTTATTTTAGCTAGTTTTTATTAATTCAATGGACAGAATCACAACATTAGGTAGTAATTAAATTTTATTAATTACCATTAAAGTATCGTATTAACATCCAAAACAATCGTGTATATGAAATTTCAGTTTAACTGAATGCTTTAAAACGTGAGAGAAAATTCTTTTTAAGTTTTGACTCAAGTCGCTAAAAATGAAATCAACGTGGCTATATCTGTAATTCTTTAAATAATAATTCAATCTTTCAATTAAAATAATAATTTTTTCAATGATAATTGCATAAATTAGGCATGTCCATTGTAGCCTAGTGGCCATGGTCATAAACTCGTCGTCGGCGTTGTCGAGTCGAAAGTTCGAGTCCTGAGGCTACTGAACACCCCTCGTGTAGAAAACAGATGTACAGTATATCTGTTGTAGCTTAAGGTATCCGACCACGTTCAGAACCCTGATTTTAAAAAAGCTCATAAATGGATAATTTTCATAATATTTAGTGTCACTTAGATTAGAATACTTGTATAAAATTGTTTTAAGGACATTTTGATGACAAAATTATTTAAATACAATATTTCAGCAAGGAATTAACTTAAAATAACCATTTATCAAAATGTTCTCCTTTTGTGAAAAATGCTTCCATTATAATAATATTTTGCCTGTATATAGCTCAGACCTCTGTACAGAGGCTCAACTATGGTTTTTGAAAAATTCCCATTATTTTCAGAGTTACAACCCATTGAAACAATGATCAGCGTTTTTTTCTTAAAATTTCTCCCTTCTGTTGTGGTAAAACATGGATAAACTCACTTCTAATTTATATATTTCAAAAATTCTAGTTGAGCCTCTGTAGAGAGGTCTGAGCTATCTACAGACAAAATATTATTATAATAGAAGAATTTTTCACAAAAGGAGAATATTTTGAAAATGGGTCATTCTATGTTCATTTTTTGTCAAAATATTGTACTTAAATAATTTTTTATTGCAATAATATTTTTAAAATTTTTTTTATATACATTTTCTAATCTAAGTGAACACTAAATATCATAAATATTATCCTGTTATAGGCTTTTGCAAAATAATGGTTCCGAACTTAGTCGAAAACCTTAAGGTATGGGCCAACTAGGATAGGGCTCAGAACTTTGGTGAGGGGTGCTCATCTCGTTCTCGGCTCTTCTTACGTTAAATCATAGTCCAAATAACTTTAATCATTAAATGTTATTCCACACAGGAAATATTCACCAAAAACGGAATTTTGATCTATTTGCCAACTGGCAAGATTGAATTATTATGTGATGTTCACCGCCCACACGTCTAGGCCTACATCACACACCCTCATTATTCATTTAATTAAAATGCGACAGTTGGTCGAGTCGGTTTGTGTCTAGAACTTGTGAGTCACGCGCATTTATTTGTTATGAGTTATCGTTGTACAAGTATTTGACAACGTATGCTATATATTGCCTACTTAAAATTTCTCAGATAAGGCCTTCTTTTGCATAGGTGCCTAAGGCCTTTAGACATCACTACTTAAGGAGGCTCTTACGACAAGGTGACCTTTGAGATGATACAAACGTTAGGCGGCGCAATTACAATTTAGAAAGTATTCGAAAGATTGATATTTCCCGTAATATTGTTTTTATTTATTTCTTTTTTATTGCTATGCTCAGGAAACTAAAGAAAGTTCAAGGAAAGAAATGAAATAGAAATATGTGAAATAATGAAACTTTTACTTCTCTCTTTGATAACCTGCTATTTATTTTTAATTCCCCATATACTTTTTGCTTTTATTAACGCAAATTATTAATTTATTCGATCTTTTGGACGCCAAAAAAGCTCACCCAAAAGCCAATTAGAATTATAAATACTTAGGTAACGTAAAAAGGAAGAATTTCTTAAAGATAACTTTAAATATTTATATTTTAAGGTATTGAAGTGTTGGAGAAAATATAAATTAATACAAAACATGTTTACATGTTTTCAAAAAATTCAGGTGGAAAATAGGTGAATGTTTGCTTGCCGATTCAAACATCCTCCTCTGAATCTTGTACTTTGTTGATGCTATAAATCATTAAAAAATTAATTACGTGATTAAATTATAATGAATTTGAATGCACATTCATTACATTTATAATTTTCCTCGAAAATGCGATACGAAGTCTCAAATTTTGTAAACTTTGGAGTAACTTAAAAAGGTATAGCAATTTTATATTAAAGAATAAGGACACATGTGCTTTTAAAAAAATCCTCATCTTACTTTTTCAAATTGTTTTGTATTTAATTCACAATACAATTCATTCAACTTTTTTATAATAGGGGAAAAATTAAATTAAATTTATCAAATCTGTAGAACATCTCTATAACGATATAAGTTTATAAATAAAGTAAAATCGAATGTTAAATAATAATGTAGATCATTTAAAAATCTTACAAATTTCAAAAACAATTATAAAGCCCATTTTAAATTTTAAAAATAAAGTTTAAAAAAATATTTTTAAGGTATTTCATTGTATGTAGAGATTCTGGAACAATGTGAAAATAAAACAAAAAAAGGACATTTAAGTGATTTGCGCATTAAAATTGAGTTTTATCTAAAAAGCGTGGAAATCACTAATAACTGTATGTTAAAGTAGACACTTGCGGCAGATTAATAAATCAAATGTGTATAACCCCCCATTTTTCCAAATACTTACACATTGCACCTGCTGTTTTGCTTAACTGCATCACGAACTCTAAAAAAAATGTAAATAAATATTACAGGTTTTAATTTAAAGTAAATTCATACATATGTGAAGGCATAAACTTCATACACTTTTCTTCAAATTTCTAAAATAAAAATAAAAATTTACATTCGACTTATGTCGATTCAAGATACATTTGAATCAGGTTGTTTAATTCTAAATTGTTTACTTCTACATACCTGAATTAGTTTTATTAACATATTAATATTGAGATGCTAGAGGGCCAAAATCCTGAATGAAGAATTGGTATGTCTAAATAATAATCCGTGTTTATCAAACCTTTGAAAGCTTTAAAAGGAAATTACATACAAATTACATTTTAAACATAGAATTTATTTTTCCCCTGATTAAAAACAAATAAAACGACTTTTTTATAGTTGTCATAATAGTAAAAAAATACCCTCTATTTAATAACATAAATCTCATGTAACAAGACAAGAGATTATTTTTTTTCTATTTTTAATATTATTTAAAATTTGTTAATAAATAATTAAATTAAATCTGAGCTGTGTGTGTGTGAGAGTGTTCTATCATTGACAAATTTTTATATAATTTTGCTCTTTCAATCATATTTTGAAATTTCTCTGATGCATCTTTATTGTGTATAATTTAAATAACAATTAAAAATACTGTATACTTGTTGAATGTATACCCGGTCAGGTTTTTTGGTGACATTCTTAGGCCATAGCTTTTTTTGCAGTAATAAAAATGTCAACAAAAATAAATTTTATTCAGTTGGATCTAAGTAATACCGTTGGATGAAAATTCTCACTAAATAATGCTGTCCTTTTACAAAAATTGAAGTGTTGATTTTAAACTATGCACATAATATAATCTTTTTTTGTTACATTTATTGTCACTTTATTTTACCTCTTTTTTTATCTTTGGTATCATTACTTTAGATTCCTGTAAAAATGTAAAGGAAGATATAATGTATTAAACAGTTTAGATAAATATTTGTTTTTTTTTCTTATGACATTTACGTCAGTCCTAAAAAAATGAGAAAAATTCAAAAGGAATTACAGTTTTTCAAAAATAAATTTTTTTTTATATGTAAAGAAATTTGTTCCACGGTTAGAAAGCGCGTGAAAATTTGAAGAGAATGTTAATGATTCTCGTTTAAGGCTGTCTTCGGTTAATGTTAAAGAATAGGATTTTCGAATTATATTTACATTTTCTCAGATATACACTCATGTCCATAAATTAAGGATAATGAAGTTCAGGCAAAGAAAGAGACAGAAGCAAAACAAATTTGACTTATTTGTAAAGTCTATTTAATAAGCAAAAGGTAAAGAGCAAAAAAGATGCTATATGTTTGACATAATTAGTAAAAATTGCGATTTTTACTCCCTGGAGCAAATTTAAAAAACAACCTATTTATAAAAAACAGTATAACATGGTTTGTATGATGGTTAATACGAAGTAAGTCTCCCGGACAATGCAATACAGGCCTTACAACGCCTAGGCTTGCTGAGTATCAAATTATCAATCTGATCTTGGGGAAAATAAAACCACTCATCAAGCAATGCCCTCCGAAGTTCCGGTAGACAGGTGGGAGGGGGTTGACGGGCTGCAATTCGTCAGCCAAGCATATCCCACACATGCTGTATTGGATTCAAGTCCGGTGAGTATGCTGGCTAATCCATACGGGTGATATCCTCCGATTGAAGGCATTCGTCTACAATGTTTGCACGATGAGGACGGGCGTTGTCATCCATAAATAGAAATTCAGCACCCATGGCGCCCCGAAACAAACGTACATGTTGTTCCAGAATGACATCCCGATAGATGTGGCCTGTCATCGTTACACTCTGAACATGCAGGTCAGTTCTGGAACCAAGAATAATTCCTCCCGAAACGAGCCACCCTGCACCACCGTAACGGTGTCGTTCAATGGTGTTCTCTTAGTGGTAACGGGTACCTGGCGCTCTCCATATTAAAGTCCGGTGAGAATCAGACTGCAAACTAAACCTGGACTCGTCGGAAAACATCCCACAAGACCACTGTTGTTGTGTCCACAATGCATGCTCTCTACTCCAGTTTAATCGCAGGCGACAGTGAGTTGCGGTAAGTGGAACACATCTGACAGGCCTACGAGCATATAGACCAATGGGCCCTAAGCGTCTGTACACGGTGTGCCTTGAAACTGTCATACCTGTAGCTGAAGAGAGCTGACGAGACAGGTCTGAGGCTGTGCTCCGTCTGTTTCTTTTGGCAGTAACTGCCAAATATATATATACCGGTCCTCATTCGGCGTTGTAATTACTACTCACATTACCATCATCTTGGAATCGTTGCCAAAGCCAGGAGATGACACTCTGGGTGATTAAAAGTTCCTCGGATACATCCAGTTGGGTACGTCCACATTCCAGTCGTTCAATAATTCTACCACGTAAAAAATCATCCAAATGCTTCCTTTGTGTCATAACTATGCGGTTATTGCACTGAAAGGCTTTTAAAGCACTTGTGAACAATTTTACTTCTTTGCCACCATTCCTTATATACCCTCTCTTACACTCTCGTCATTGTGACGTACTATCCTCGCCATCTGGTAGTTTCCTGTATTTTTCATATTCTTCTTCAAGATGTGTGTGATAATTCTACAGGTTAAATTTTTATTTTAGAGGTAAATTTCTGTGTGATTCTGAATTATCCTTAATTTATGGACATGAGTGTAAAAGAAATGAAAAATTAATATTATATTCTGGTTTCACTATCCCTTAGAGAACAACATATTTCATCATTCTTCACTTTTTTGACCAAGCTGAGTCATTTTTTTCTGACGTAAAATGTGTTTCGCGTTTTTTCTCCTATACCGTAATGTTAAATGAGCTGTCCTTTCACGTGTTAAAATTTTTAAAAAAATATTATGCAAGGAATATTTTGAAATTTTAGAAACACTATATTGTTAACAGATGTATAAGTTATAATGTTGCAAATTTTCATGAAAATTGAGGAATTTTTCTGTCTGAAAATGTGCTCCGCGTTTAGTTCCGGCTCTCGTACTTTTGTCGAAAACAGCCTTAAAAAAGTGGCCATCTGGTACGTCAAGGAAGTTGTCGGGAACATGAAACTGAAAGTAATAAACAAAAAAGTGCTAAAGTTAGCATTAAATAAATAAACTGATTATAAAAAAAAATTAAGAATACCTAGAGCCGAACTCCAAACTGGATTACCGATTACCTGATAGCAGGTAAAGTGGGAATTTATTCTTCACGTGTACAATAGAAAGATTATCTTAAGTTTTGTAATTTCTTGGTTTAATTTTCGAACTTACCGGGATCGGTTCCTATGGCTCCATCATCTTCATCGTCATCTATGAAGAAACAAAAACCCAGTGTTATAATAATACGTTACTATCACAAGTTGCAATTAAATTACTTAATTGTTTTTTTGCTTGGTTTTATTCCAAGGAAAATCAACCAATAGTGCTTGAGACATTTTCCTTTTGTTTTTGCATTTGATAAATATGGATTCGTTTTTCGTTCATTGCGATAAAAATTTGCGCACCAAGAAGTAAGTATGGGATTGTTACGAAACTTGGTATGAAGGTACGCGTCAGGCAGATAGGTAAATTATTAGAAAGGCAGCAGGAGATTGCATATTAAATCATACCCCAAAGCGTGTTGAAATTCGTTCTTCTTGGATTACAAAATAGGTAAGCAGAGCGCGTTTGCATGTATTTAATATGTTGCAGAGGGATGCCTTTTAACTAGAAATACCATTACCCCACCATCGGAGACAATATGGGCTGCTGTTAGAGTTTGAGAGGGAAAGAATCATGAGATGATGGAAACCGGATGCTCTGTTCGACGAGTAGATCGTAATTTATGTTGTTTTGACTTTACTGTGAGAAGGTGTTTGGACTAGTGGACAAGAGAGAACTATGTTACACGTCAATCAGGTTCAGGACGTCTTCGGCAGACTAATAGTCGAAAAAATTTTCACATTATACGACACGCACGTATAGCACCAAATGTCTCATTGTCCACCATCCATACACAGTGGATCATAAAGTCTTTGATGTGGGTCTTGACTTTTGTTGGAGTTCACAGTCTGCGGAGAAGCATGCAGGCTATTGGCTGCGACGGTGAAATCCGGTAGGCGGGGCTTATGTAATCTTCATGACTTTGAAATTTTGGCATTGCTGAGAGCTGAGTGGATGCTCTCTGATTGGTTGGGGGTAGAAGTGGCTATAGCCTCTGGCTGGCTGCCCATGGGGGATGGTTAATATTAGAAAAAATAGAAAGTGGGATACATAGGCTTGTCCAGTGGGATAAAAAATCAAGAAAAATAATTAAAGGAAAGTAAATAAAAGAAATAAAAATGTACTAGGTTGCAATAATTTAAAAATTATTGCCAGAACAAATTAATTAAGGCAGGTTGTATGAATCCAATAGGATTCTCCTCGGCCTTTTAGTACTATCATTACAATCCATACACAGACAACCCCATCACCATGGGCCTCTGTGTCAGTCCGTGCCATCGCAAGGTGTCTGGCTCAAGGACGTTGCTATCGTGTATGCCCATTATGAGTACTACCATTGACACCTACTCACCATCACTTCCGTTTGGAGTGGTGACGCTCTCGAAAGGATTGAACTGCAACCTAATGTAATCTGGTCATCTTCAGGCGAGATGTCAATCGTGTATGTGTGGGGAAGCTCCGTGATGAACGTCTTAATCCTGCCTTCGCTGTACCGAGGCACACCGCTCCCACTAGTGTGATGGTATTGGGGGCAATCGCATACGATACATGGTCACACCTAATATTGATCCACGTCACCATGATAGCCCAGAGGTATGATCATGACATTCTTCAGGCATATGTGTTGACACTCATAACAGGGTTCCCAGGAGCCATTATTAACAAGACGATGCTCACCCACACACGTAAAAGACTTTTCAGGACTACCTCGGCCACATTACCACTCTTCCCTGGCCTGCTCGATCATCAGGTTTGTCACTGATCGAGCATATCAAGGATAATTTTGGACGGCAAGTTGTACTGCAGGGGTTGGAAAGCTATGGCAAATGGCACAATTCTCAGTGACACTACACTATTCTGTAAATTTGTCAATTTTTGCGTGGATGGAAGTTAATATATTTGTAATGGACCTTATATTTGGCAAACATCTTCCAAATTATGGACATTTACGGGGAAATACGAAAAAAGCTGAAATATAACTTAAAATAAATTTACATAGCTATTTTGTAAATTATTGAATGTCATTTTCGGAGAGATTTAAATGCTTGAAAAGAGAAAATTATTTGCATGTTCTGTGTTTTTCGCTTTTGATTCTATATATCTAACTAAAAAATCTTTCCTCACATGAAGAATATTTCGAGTCCACAAAGAAATTGTAACAGTTGAATGCTCAGAATCGTACCAAATTTAAAATCACAAATTATACCCTTGATTTTGCGATACGGAAGTAGAGTGGTGCGAGCACTAGGTTCGCTTTCAAGTTTTTATTTATCCTTTTATTTAACTATAATGAAGGGAAACAGTTATATTTTGAGTTGTCTATTTCTTATTTTAATAAATATCTTTAAAAATACACAATACATAAACAATTTAATTTTTTAAAAAAATTTGTAAAGAAATAGCTGTATTTTATAGGTTGTTTATTTTTATGCTAAGAAATATCTTTAAATGATACTCAGAAAAGAACTTTTTAATAGGTACCGTATAGACTAATAATACATTGATTATTTCATTTCATTAACAAAGAATATTTACTTTCATCCGGCTTTGGAGTGACAGGGCTATCCAAAGCTTTCTTGAACAACTCATTCATTCCTGCTAAGGCAGAAGCTAAACAAAAATGGAAAGAATGCTGATTAGAATAATTACATATATTGGTATAAATATACATAAATAAGTAAAAATATACATGCGTTAACATAAATACATATATTAATAAAAATATATATATTATAGATTATAAATGCAACACCTACACACGTGCATTATTACGCAATGATACTTCATTTGTAACTGGCTTATAAATATAATTCCTTACCTCAAGGCATGAAATACAGTTTTTAGTTTTACCTTATGGCAAAGCTTGAGGAATTTTTGAGGGAGAAGATCGAAGTAGTAAGTGAAAAAATATAATTAATATTCCGGTATCGGTCACGATTAAGACGTGGTTCAATTTCTATTTTTTACATCATTTAAACAAAGGTGTAAAACATTTAGTAAACATTTTCCAATCCTTCAAGAAATCAGAAGTATCGCATACATTTTTTTGTTATTTATTTGACTCAGTATCAATGTTGAGAATTAAACTTTCAAGATTTTTGAAAAAATTTCCAAATAAATAAAACCTTAGGAATTTCAAGTTTACCTTGATAATTGTTCTTGTATACACACAGTGACCAATGAATTAGAAACTTATGACGTTTGCGTTTGAATCTGTGCTAAGGATAAAGTATGTAAAAAATTTTTATGACGTGGTTAGAATGTTAGTTTAAGTAAGGTGTAAGAATGCTTTTAACGATGAATGCAGTAAAATCGGAAAAACGACACACCTTTACCCACCTGAAAAAGGGCTTATTGTTGGTGATTGTTTAGCAAGAGTTTCTTTCGAAGACAGCAAATCTTACTAGGTCCTCAAAAGCAGCCATATCAAAAGTTAAAATCAGAACTCACAGTCCTTCTCTAGACGACGTAATTGCGGTTCACGCACAATTTTCCAAGAGCATGATCGACGTCGTCTCCGACGAAATGCATGGCAAAACAGGGATTCTAATGTGCTTCAACTGACACAAATAGTCAAACAAGGCTCTTCCCATCAGATTTCAGCACTAACCATGCGTAAAGAGTTGAAGAGGATAGGAATGCATAGTCGGGTACCTGAGAGAAAATCACTTATTTCTGACCGAAATGCAAACATTCGTTTGTAGTGATGCCGGGAAAGAGGATTATGAACATCTGAGGATTGAAAACAGGTAATGTGGTCAATAGATCACGGTACGCCTTATTTTGCATTGATGGAAGACTTTGAATTTGGCGAGAACCCCACGAATCTATCCCCCATCTATCTTGCCCTGTGCAAGGGTCTGGTGGGAATACCATGACATGGAGCACGTTCTTCTGGCATGGAAGTGGTGCCCTAGTGTTCTTCGAGGGTAAATAAACAGCCATGAGATACCTAGATAGACTCAGAGATCAAATGCATCCTGTAATGTTGCATTTTTAAGCTGACGGCGATGGATACTTTATGGACGATAATTGTGAGAACCCCCCTGGGTTCCACCCTGGACACTAAGATTAACTTGAGGCAAAGAATGACCAGACACCATTTTTATGATAATAAATTATATTTATTCACTGAGTTCAAATATCAAACTTCTAATGACAAACATTTATCTATATGTCTACGTCAAAAAGGGTAAAGTAGTAAAGGGTTACCTTTACTATTAAATTAAATTACGAAACATGAAATTAATCAATTAATAAGCTCAATTTCGAAAAGTTTTACCGGAATAGGAGGTCCGAGAAATACACGCAACTTGAATTATTATCTATCATTAAAATTGAACTAACTTTATTATACTAATGCTTGTGGTAAGCGGTACTAAGCTAGAATATATCACCTGGCTGTACTTATGATCTCTCCAAGTAGATTAATATTTCTAAGGCTCCTTCGCTGAATAATAACAGCAATACTCCAATATCGTAATCCAATTGAATCCTCCAAATCTCGTCACTATTGCTGTTGGCTTAATAGCCTTCTTCTTCGCTAACTTACAACGCTTTCCTTAAATACCTTATCTACTTTACATATCCCATTTTCTTCTTTTAGAGCTGAATGGAAATATACGCGAATTTACCATTCCCAAAGACGCCTAAGAGTATTAGTGGAAAGGTGCCGTAAAGATTCGTCACATAATATAACTGTACATCGTGCCAAAAGTGTTTAAAATTGGTTCGCTGAACATCAATCTGACTTCCAACATATTTCCTGGTCATCGTATAACCCATATCAGAACCACATTGAAAATATGTGGGATCAGGTGTAAATAGACATCCGACAGCAATCTCCTCTTTTACCTAAATTACGAGATCTAAAAAGCTGCATAGGCAATACCTGGTATTTTTTGGACATAAATGCATTGCTTAAGTATGCAGACTCGATGCTCAACCGAATCAAAACAGTTATCTATGTAAAAGCTGGTCTAATAAAATATTGATCTTGGTTGTCTAATTCATTGGCTAGGCTGTGTATAAAAGTGATTTCAACACTATCTTTATTAATCCTCAAGAGGGTCATAAAATACGAAATGTAATTTTGTCACCTCTATTGAGGGTTTAAATGCATCTCCTGTCCATTTTTGAGTGCTACCCAACTTATCTAAGCAAATAAGTAAACATTTCTGGAAATCACTCTAAGAAATGTTTTTCCATTGCGACATTTTTACTAATAAATTGGACTTTTACTGCTGTAGAACTAATTTTAATATTTTCACTGATACTCAATAAGCTTAGTGAATGGAAAACAATGTACCGTAAAATCTAGCGTACAGCACGTACCACCGTATAACGTGCACCTATACTTTCAAGGTGCAATTTTTAAATTTTAGGTATATTCATCGTATAATGCACACCCCCTTTTTTACAAAGGAACTTGAAATATACTTACACAATACTCTTATGTTTTAAAGTCCTTTATTGGAGATATAATTCCACGCTTTAGAAAAAAAAAGGGCATTTCTAGAACTACCCCCTCCCCTATACATCATAAGGAATGTCATTTCTTTTAAATAAATGATATTTCGATTTATGTAAAAGTCTAATTTTTTTTCTATGCTTATCTTCATTTATTTTTAATACTGCCATTTTTATACCCGGCGTATAACGTGCACCCATAAATTTTGATCTTATTTTTAAATTCCTACTATTATATAGTTCACACTCTTCCTATATCTATTTATTCAATTCCTACTATTAGCTCACACTCTCTATATATTTATCTTGTTCAAATTTTCAATCCTTAATAAAATAGTTCATATTCATCCAATCAAGTTCAAATACATTTTTTAAACTTGTAGGCACGACACTTGACGTTAATACAGTTTTTCAAATATTAATTCATTAAAATGAATAAATAGTAACAAACAAAAAATAATAGTCCAGCACCATATCTAAAACGGGAAATCGCTCGTTATGTCGCTATAGTGCATTGAATAGCGCTTTGGACATCTAAGCCAAAAATCGTGGATTCGATTCTGACCTGGGATGGCCTAATTTCTGAGATCGTAATTTCTTTTTTACTATACTATTTTATTGGAATAATTAAATTTAATTACTGAATAAACAGTTACAAACAAAAAATAATAGTCCAATACCATATATAGGGAAAAAAACAACAGAAGATTGTGCTGGGAAAGTTGTGCTTTCTATTTTGCCACTTAATATTCTTTCATATGTATATACATATTTATGTTAATTGTAATTATTTAATAAAAAGTGACTAAAATAAAATTTTTCTTTGTTGACCTATGTAGAAATTGACTAAATTTTTTAGATTACTTTTTTGCGTTGAAAGTGCGCATTATAAGCTGGATTTGATGATAATACAGAAGCATTGGCGCACACAGGAATTTTTCAAAGGGGGGACCGGGGTCGAAAGTTCACCATTCTTGTATCATGCTCCGTTTGATTTTATCACTTTTCGGGAATAAAACGCAGTAAAAAACTAGTTTTTGGATAAATAATTAGCATTAATTAATAAAATTAATCATTAATAGCAAGTAATTAATTAATTTTACGTACTATATACTTAGAATTATAATCAATCGAAAAAAAATCAAGGGCTTGGGGGGGGTTCCGGACCCCAGGACCTCCCCCCTTGTGTGCGCCACTGTACAGAAATAAATATCTTAAGAAAGTCAAACGTTTAAATATATATGCAAATACAGGTACATTTTTTCTAGATATAAAGGGAAAAGAAAAACAATAATTTTTTTTAGAAGACATAATTCTTTTTTCAAATAATTCATAGAGGCAGAAGTTGGAAGAGCTGCAAGCATCTATCCAGGGGGGTTGCCGACCCATGGTCTAGACCAGGAAGGGCGAACCATTGGCACGCTGCACAATATTTTGGGCACGCCACCTATCAAAACGGTTCGCATTTTAGTTTTAGAAACTATATTATTACAAAGTACTTGAAACTTGAAAACTATTCCAAAGAGATTAAGATGTACATGAGAAACCAGACAAATAAATAGTTATTAAGGAATTTATTCCCTAATTGATTCTTCAATCAAGGAATTTTCAGAGAGATTTTCTCAGTGCAAAGAATTATCAGAAACGCTCACTTTTATTATGTACCTTGATGAGACATTATTATTTGATAAACTGAACTTGACTCAATTTGATTGGTTGGAAATCGAAGAATTTTTTTTAAATGCAACTTTATATATATATATAGTGATTTCTAGTCTAGTTCAATATGGATTCAAAAACGTATTGAGACAAGGAAAAAGTTTTAAGTGATTGAAACAGAAAGATTGAAACAAAAGCAATATAAGTAAAAATGCCAATAACGAAATTTCAGAAATACACTCCTGGCCACCGTAAATGCAACACCCTGAAGGAAGAATGCAAATAACATGAAATTTACAACATACATTAGTGGAGGTGAGCTATGCAAATGATTAGAATTTCAGCGCAGACACACATCACGCGCGCCTGTGGCGCCACCTCAAAGCGCCATTTAAGGCTTGGAGATTTCGACGATTTCAAGTTCGGCAATTGAGTTTTTCTTGTGGTTTTTTCAAAAAAACGATTAGTTATGTCTGGTAGAAAACAGCGATCAGCTTTTAATCAAGTATCCGAGTTCGACAGAGGAAGGATAGTGCCCTACCGAGATTGTGGATTATCTTTCAGGGAAATCGGTAGTCGTGTTGGACGAAACCAAACAACTGTAATGCGGATATGTGACCGTTGGATGCAGAAGGGTACGACGGACCTTGGTCGATCGCATCCACCTCAGTGCACCACTTCACGCGAGGACAGGCAAATTGCGCGCATAGCAGTGACGGGTCACTCAGTCACATCACAAATCATAGCACAGCACATTGAGACTGTAACGCATTGAGACTGTCTGCGCGTACCATTTGACGCCGTTTACAGCAGAGTGGTCTATCCGCAAGACGTCCATTGCTTGGTCTACCCTTGACGCAGAACCACAGACGTCTCCGCCGCCAATGGTGCGATGAAAGAAGGATGTGGGCTACAGAATGGAATAAAGTTGTCTTTACTGACGTCACGCCTCTGTCTGCAACACCACGATGGTCGGATTCGAGTCTGGAGACACAGTGGAGAGAGGATGCTGAACAGCTGCGTTATGCACCACCACACTGGTCCTGCACAGGTTATTATGGTATGGGGCGGTATTGGATATCACTCTCGCACCCCTCTAGTACCCATTACCGGTACTTTATACAGCCAGTGCTACATCTCTGAGGTGTTGGAGTCAGTTGTCCTTCCTTACATTCAGGTCTTGACCACAGCCATATTTCAACAGGATAATGCACGACCACACGGGGCACGCATTGTCCAAAGGTTCTTCGTCAATCACCAGATTGAATTGCTTCCCTAGCTGGCTTGCTCTCCGGATCTTTCGCCGATAGAAAACATGTGGTTCATGGTTGCTCAACGATTGACCCAGACTACACCCAAAGCTGCCACACCAAATCAACTTTGGCAACGTGTGGAAGCTGCTTGGTCTGCTGTACCCCAAGAACACATCCAAAGTCTCTTTGAATCAATGCCGAGGCGTGTGGCAGCGGTGATCTCCAACAGTGGCGGCTACTCTGGCTACTGATTCTGGCAGGAACCACACTTCCCAGAAGTCTATAAATTTAATCATTTGATACTTGGTCAACATGTTATCTACAAAATAAATTTTGTTGTGCTATCTCTTGTCTTTCTTGGTGTTGCATTTACGGTGGCCAGCAGTGTATTAAACTCGATTCCAGATACATTTAATTGTGTGAAGAAGTAGGCTTATGCTATTTTAACCTAATTTTCCTCAACCTATGCCTACGAGTCATTATTTTCAGAGATGAATAACATTTAGGACTCGTTTAGAAACCAATTGGCAGATAACTCCGATTCAGCATGCATTCTGGGCTTAAAGTAACATCTTACAATGCTAATATAAGTTATTTATCATCTATATAATACGGAACAACATAATTCACACTAATGTTACTTAAATTTAATTTCACGTACAACTGAAACATTTACTATTATACCGTGCAAAATGTATTTTTCCGGAGTAAATAAAGAGTTTTGTGTTGTTAGTATTTTGCTTTATTATTTCCCCAATAATCACTGGTCAAAATTATTTGACGGCACGTCTATATCTTATTAAGCATTTCTTAAAAAAAAATGGCGCATTGATCCATTAAGATTCGCCACCCCTAGTCTGGACCATTTTAAACGTCCCCTTGTCCGTCTCAATTTTCGTCAAAGCCGATGTTACACGAAAATACAAAGATTTTAAAGCACTTGATTGAAACAATTAAATGTATTAATGCTCTTTCGTTTATCAAATTTGCATTTATTGAAAATTTTTCTTCAATTTAAATTTTCACCTAAGAGAAAGGAGTATGAATGATTCATTTGAAAAATTTCCCTTATGCAGTTTTTGACCAATAAAAAGGAATTTAACTTACACATTCCTTCTGAGGAATCAATGATGATTCTCTGAAGCTCTGAAATAAATACAATAAATAATTATGTTAAAAAGATTTTCATAACAAATGAGAAAAATAAATTATTTTTATTAATTAATAATTAATGGTAAATATCTTGCAATAATGGAGAAAAGTATGGAATGATAACTTTAAGCAAGATTTTAAATTTCTTAAAATCTGTTATCCTTCGAAAGAAAAACAAAGTATCAAGAAAAAACATGTGATCTTTCTTAATTATTTCCCGTTTTAGCACACACACTGTGACGAGCTGAACTTTTCAAAATTATGCTTTTAAATTCCAAATTTTTTTTTGTTATGAAAATTTAGATCAATATTTAAAATATTTTGAATTTCAAAATAATAAATTAATTCGGAAATATACGTCGGACTATTAATCCGTTTATAATAATTGGTGAATATATCTGTAATGTCCTTACACGATTTTTCAATTATTTTAATTAAAATTTTTGCTATGTTCCACTTCTACAGTGTTATTGCCAAGGCACGCAATTGCTCCAATCTGACAACTATACATCGCAAACACAATCGTAGTTGATCACTGTACATTGAAACATTCGTGTATGTTGCTTTCCCTGCGGTGCTCCTCTCCTTATGGGAAATTGAGTTTCACCTGTAAAACTTAATTTCACATAAGGAGAATATCCCTGCAAGGAAAACAACACACGTGGGTGTTTCGATATAAGCTATTAATCGTATGATAAGCTATTAATCGTATGATCTGTCACTGCTTTACATTTTAATGAAACTTGATTTTTTCAATACATAATCTGGTCTATAAATAATTATATTCAAAGTATTTTTTGTACACTTTTTCTTTTCGTTTCATGGATATTTCAGTATCTTTTCGCCTATTCTGAATGTTCAAAATGGATATTAAAATATTGAAATATTTATTTAAGGTATCCAACTACGTTCGGAACCGTGATTTTGCAAAAGCGTATAAATGGATAATATTTATGATATTTAGTGTCACTTAGATTAGAAAATGTATAAAAAATTGTTTTAAGAAATATCATTACAATAAAAAATTATTTAAGTACAGTATTTTGACAAAAAATGAACATAGAAGGACCCATTTTCAAAATATTCTCCTTTTGTGAAAAATTCTTCTGTTATAATAATATTTTGCCTATATATAAATCAGACCTCTGTACAGAGGCTCAACTAGAATTTTTGAAATATATAACTTAGAAGTGGATTTATCCATGTTTTTACGACAGCAGAGGGAAAAAATTTAAGAAAAACGCCGATAATTATTTCAATTGGCTGTAACTCTGAAAATAATGTGAATTTTTCAAAATTCATAGTTGAGCCTCTGTACAGAGGTCTGAGCTATATAAAGGCAAAATATTATTATAATAGAAGCATTGTTCACAAAAAGGAGAACATTTTGAAAAAAAGGTTATTCTAAGTTAATTTTTTGCCAAAATATTGTACTTAAATAAAATTTTTTTTTGTCAAAATGTCCTTAAAACAATTTTATGCATGTATTATAATCTAAGTGACACTAAATATCATGAAAATTATCCATTTATGCACTTTTTTAAAATCACGGGTCCGAATGTAGACGGTTACCTTAACATCAAAGTAGATGTGTTTTTTTATTTATTGGTTTCACACACGTCACAAAAGGCGTGTTATCCATGCATACGATTTAAAATTTTTTGGATGAGTTTACTATACACGTAAACGAACTTAAAATACTGAAATAAATTGCAATTATATCATTTTTTCAAAATTATATATTTTCAGAGCTTAATTATAACGTAGACATCAATATTAAATATTAATTGCTAAGATTAGGTGTCCCTTTCTTGTTCGAATTGATCATTGATTAGTTTGAATTTCTTTTCGTTTTTTCTTTCTTTTGTTATCAGAATTTCTAATAAAGAAATACAGGGTTATTTTTTTTTAAAACTGGTACTATTCAGAACCACATGTAGCTTGATTTAATAACCGCAATACCATCAAACTTGGTATGAAGACTAATAATGACATAAAAAGTAAGATCCCGTAAAAAAAAATGTAGTTTCAAAAATCGCCGATAGGGGTATTTATGGAGCAGTTGCTGTTTACAACACGAGTATGAAAGCAAAATCCTAATTTATTATTTGATATGCTACAACAGCGCCTGTAATTTGAACTATAAGAACAAGCAGATGTCTTCCAAGAATATTCTTATTTGAAGTGAACCGGCTTAGGTGAGAATATACGACACTCATTATCTCATTATTGTTGTAGCTGTATTATTTTAAGCATGCACATCTCTTCGTGATCTTGGAACTCGACAGAAGCTACGTAAGGGGGCTTTTAAAGGAATGATTAAGAATTTCAAAGAAACAGTCTCTGACATTTCGCTCAGGTAGAGAACGGAAGAGGAAGAAGTGGTAACAGATGCTGCAACTATAATCGTCGAACAGAAGAAACCATTTTTGATACACGTATCACAGGCAGTGTAGAATATTCCTTGTGACAGGGTGACGGCCTTTGATTGATTGATTAAATATTAACGTCGCACTGTTCAGCTACACGAGGGCTTTTGGCTGGCGACGGACCACGTAATTTTGAACCATGGTCAAGTGACGTGAACGACACCTGAGCTGGCACCCCCTCTCCTAACTACCGCACCAACGGGAGGACGTTTCAGCTCTCGACAGATTTAGCGTGCAACGCTGCCCTACACGGCGGGTCTTTAGTGGTACTGGGCTCGAAGAACTCGTGACAAGGCAAGCCATGATCTGATACCTATACCACTCGGCTACCGCGGCCACATGACGGCCTTTGAAAATATTGTGCAAGAAACAGTGGTCATATAGAATATGGCCGAATTCTTAGCCGAAGAAGTGAATGAAGTGAATAAAACTGAACATTTCACTGTTGTTTTATATGTGTAACTATTTTTTGCTTTATTTCTAGCCATTGGCGCACACAAGGGGGGGATTCTCGGGTCCAGACCCCTCCCCCAAAGCCCTTGATTTTTTTCCGATTGATTATAATCCTACGTATATTTTATGTAAAATTTAATTAAGTATTTGTTATTAATCCAAAAAGCGACAAAATGAAAAGAATATGTTGGGTGGCGTATTGGAGTATGATACGAGAATGGTAGACTTCCGACCCTGGACCCCTCCCCCCTTTCCTTGTAAAATTCCTGTGTGCACCACTGTTTCTAACACTTTCCGCATTGTAAAGTGCCATATATATCCCTATCGGTGATTTTTGAAACTAAAATTCTTTTTCACGGAATCCTACTTCCCGTCTCATGATTCACCTTCACACCAAGTTTGGAGTAATTTCTTTTGTTGGGTCGAGCAGGTGGCTCTGAATAGCGCCAGCTTCAAAAAAAATCTTCCTGTACACTCTGTAATCGAAACAATGTTGTTAAAGTATTTTTTTAGCTGTCCCCAATATCGTTATAGGAAACGTAATCATAGGAAAAACCTTTCTGGCTTAAAAATTGATGTTTTTAATTAGTTACATACAAGGCATCTAAATACCAAAAGCATTAAAAAATGACCATTGTCCTCGAAAACACAAATTCTCTGCATTCGTATTCGTGTATGTGTGACGTGTGTTTAGCCAGATAATAAGTTATACGTAATCACTAATGCACATAGAGCTATATCGTAACAGAATTCTATCATCACGAATGAGATTTAACTGTAATTAAAGGATCATGTGACTGAACAAATATTTCGAGACCAGGAAAAATTCATAACAAGTCAAGAAAACGGACAATGCGTTAACACGAAATTAAAAAAATCTTAAAAATGCTTATAACAGGATACAGTTTAGAGTATTTTGATAATGATCACAATAAAAAAAATAAAATGATTCTTTCCATCATTATTTTCTATTAAATATTAAGATTATATATATTTTTTCTCATTTAAAAATGGTTAACAAAAAAAGCTACTTACTATCATTTGCTAGAATATAGAAAAGAAGAGATTTTTTAAAAAAAACCCCTTTATATTAAATAACAGATATGAAACATTTCTTTTTACATCAAAAACTTATCAATTTTCAAAATTTTTTATAACTAAACGTTTTTTAAAAAAGTATTTATTTTCACCAAACAAAATTATGCTCGTTCTGCAGAATTCATGACCATATACATATATATATGGTTAAAAAGGGTGTTTTTTTGAGAGGTATAGAACTTTAAATTGCAATAAAACAACGATGTATTGTTCGATTGACATGAATTTTTTTTATTCGAAAGATAATCTTGTGGCATTACATTTTAAGTATGATTTCTGGCATAGAACTAACACGGCTGGCTCGGCTGTAGTCCAATTTTCGATGACTTTTTCCAACATTTGTGGCCGTATATCGGCAATAACACGGCGAATGTTGTCTTCCGAATGGTCAAGCGTTTGTGGCTTATCCGCATAGACCAATGACTTTACATAGCCCCACAGAAAATAGTCTAGCGGTGTTAAATCACAAGATCTTGGAGGCCAATTCACAGGTCCAAAACGTGAAATTAGGCGGTCACCAAACGAGTCTTTCAATAAATCGATTGTGGCACGAGCTGTGTGACATGTTGTGCTGTCTTGTTGCAACCACAGCTCCTGGACATCATGATTGTTCAATTCAGGAGTGAAAAAGTTAGTAATCATAGCTCTATACCGATCACCATTGACTGTAACGTTGTGGCCTTCATCGTTTTTGAAGAAGGATTCCACCAGCCCATAAAGCGCACCAAACAGTCAGTTTTTCTGAATGTAACGGTGTTTAGACATACACTTGTGGATTAGCTTCACTCCAAATTCGACAGTTTTGTTTGTTGACGTAGCCATTCAACCAGAAGTGCACTTCATCGCTAAAAAAAATTCGCTTATGAAAATCGACCATTATTTTCGAAATAAAATAGCACAATTTGAAAGCGTTGTTCAGGCGTGAGTCTATTCATGATGAATTGCCAAACTAAACTGAGAATAAATCACTTGACAGCTGTTAAATCGGTCGCCATCTTGGAAAGTAATACCAACTTAAACTTCTATACCTGGAAAAAAACACACACACACACACACACACATATATATTTATATATACACTGCTGGACAATTGCTAAGGACGGATCACAAATTGCTATGTAGCATAACATTAAGCGAGACATGAGGCCTAGTAGGATAAAATATAGTTGCCACACTGTTCAGACATTAGAATAAAGAATATTTATTGTTCTGGAAAGTACAAAAGCTGTGAAACATCTGAAAGGGAAAAAAAATGTTCATTTGATCTGCGTACGGAAAAATGGAACAATGGATATAAAAGTCAGCAGGCACCTTAAAGAAAGGTATCAGTACGGGATATGTCCACCGTGGAGTGTGATGCAACATTCCACACGTCGTACCATACTTTGCACAACATTATCCAGCAGTTGTTGAGGCAATTTATCCCATTTCTCTGTGAGTGCACGGATGAGGGTGTTCTTGTTTGATGGAGGATAGTTTCGACCAGCAACTTGCCTCTCCAAAGCATCCCACACATTTTCAATGGGGTTTAGATCTGGAGAACGCGCTGGCCATACGAGACGTTGAATACCCTCGCTGTCTAGACAAACCTGAACAGCGAGTGTTCGATGACATGTTGCGTTGTCGTCCATAAAAACAAATTTATCACCGACAGCACCACGGAAAAGACGAACATGAGGAAGTAGAACTTCATCAATATATCGTTGGCCCGTCATAGTCCCATTCACAACCACATGTAGGCGCGTGCGGCCATTGATCATGATGCCGGTCCACACCATGATACTGCATGTCGGATATCGGACCTTTTCCTGGATATTTTCTGGACGATAAGCAGTACCACTCTCGCGCCAGATCAGTTGGCGTCTACAATCCATTGACAGACTGAACCTACTCTCATCTGAGAATAGTACGCATGCCCAGTCCTGTTCAGTCCAATTGTGATGCTCACGACACCATTGCAAATGGGCAGTACGGTGCTATCTTGTCAATGGGACACACACAACAGGTCTGCGTGCGTATAGTCCTCCTCCCCTCAAACGTCTGGCAACAGTTTTTCGGGACATCTGCTTTCCTGAGGCAGCAAGAAACTAATTTGCCACCTGCTGAGCTGTAGTGCGCCTGTTCCTTTTTGCTGATAGGACGATATATCTTGTCTTCTGCAGGCGTCGTACTTCTAACACGACCTCCCCGTGCCGTCTACTACACATTCCAGTAGTTTTAAATGACTTCCACAGCCGTGAAACAACGCTGTGAGCGATGTCGAACTCCTTGGCAAAATCTGTTATTTTTCGCCCTTCTTCGATCTTTCCAATAATTCGGCCACGCATAAAATCATCTATGTGATGTCGGGAAGACATGCCAAAAATTTTAAGTTCGTCTATTAAATCTTTCCTGTAAAACTTTGACTTGAAACAACAACTGTCCACACGCGTCAAAACCTTTAAAGATCTTATGAACGCTATCACGTGATGAACAGACGTGGAAAAAAATTTGCATACTCATACTTCTTACTAATATCCCGCACTTATTCTAATTTTCCACATTTTGCTTCCTTTCATTTTGTGGTTGCTATGGATGATAGTGTTATCCGTCCTTAGCAATTGTCTAGCAGTATATATATATATATATATATATATATATATATATATATATATATATATATATATATATATATATATATATATATATGATTTTTTTCAATTCTTATTTATCTTGTTCAAATTTTCAATCGTTAATAAAATACTTTTTATCCATTCACTGAAGTTCAAATATATTTTTTTAAACTGGTAGTGGATGACACTTGATGCAAATACATTTTTTTCAAATATTAATTAATTAATCATTTTTTTTAATAGTAACAAACAAAAATATTACTTCAACATCATTTACAGAAATGGCAAATCGCTTTCTCTTTTGCCACTTAACATTGTGATTCTGTCGTATCTATATACATATTTATTTGTTTGTAACTATTTAATAAAAAGTAACCATATATATATATATATATATAATAAAATTATTCTTTGTGACCTAAGTAGGAATTGACTTAAGGGGTCACAGGGGTGCTAAATTTCTCTAGAGGTCTGAAAATATAAACATTTTTCAAACAGGTATAATTTCTTTAAATTAAAGTTAAATAATTCGAATCTTTTACACATTACTTCAGAAAAGTATAAAATGTTTAAAATATAATTATAATTTAAAAGATTATAAGCATATGAAAATAAGAAACTTTTTCTATAAGAAATATTTATTAAGTTTTACGTCGCGCATGCTATTTTCTAAAAGAGTAGGTTTAATTACTAGTTATAAGTTGATTTATAAAGACAAATGTATTCTTAATACTTTGTAGCTACTTTTATATAAATAGAATAATAACTTACATATTTTAATAAATAAAAAAAATACATTTTTAAAAAATATTTAAAAAATTGCAATATTTTACAAATATTTTGAAATACAAAAGATATATAATACTAAAATTAGGTATGGTTTAAAGAGTATGATGCATTGTATAATTCTATAAAGTTTTATACATCAGAAGCTAATATTTTAGAAAATAGCGTGCACAAAGCAAAAAATACTTAATATTTATTATAGAATTTTCATATGCTTATGACTTATAAAATTATTATATTTTAAACATTTTATGCTTTTCTGAAGCCCCATTCTATTTTAATTAATATGTAAAAGAATCGAATCCACATTTAATTTAAATTCAAAAGAATTACACCCGTTTGAAAATCGTTTATATTTTCAGACCTCTAGAGAAATTTAACACCCCTGAGACTTCTTAAAAAAATTTTCCTTTATATTACTTGTTTTTATAAGAAACAAGTAACATAAAGGAAAAAAAATTTAAGTCAATTCTTACTTACATCAACAAAGAAAAATTTTATTTTATATGGCTACTTTTTATTAAATAGTTACAAACAAATAAATATGTATATACATAGTACAAAATCAAAATATTAAGTGGTAATTAATTTGTATTAATTATCATTAAAGTATCGTATTGCCATCCATAACAATCGTTTATATAAAATTTGAGTTCAACTGAATGCTTTTGATGATTTATTGATTGATTGGATATTAGCGTCACACTGTTTAGCTATACGAGGGCTTTTGGCAACGGACTGTACAATTTTGATCCATGGTCAAGTAACGTGGACGTCACCTGAGCTGGCACCCCCTCTCCTAACTACCACAACATGCCAACGTGAGGACGTTTGAGCTCTTGACAGATTTAACGTGCAACGCTGCCCTACACGGCGGGTCTTTAGTGGTACTGGGATCGAACTCGTGACAAGGCAAGCCACGATCCGATACTTATCCCACTCAGCTACCGTGGCCACCTGAATGCTTTAAAGTGTGAGAAAAAAAATCTTTTCAAGTTTTGACACAAGTCGCCAAAAATGATGCCAACGTGGCTGAATTTGTAATTCTTTGAATAATTATTTTTAATCAATTAATTTTCATCAATTATGGTTAAATTACCGTATTGTCATCCAAAATAATCCTGTATATAAAATTTCAGCTCAATTGAGCGCTTTAGAATGTATTTTATTAACGATTGAAAATTCCTCCAATATAAACAAATAAATATATAGAGAGTGTGAGTTATATATAATAGTAGGAATCGAATGTGACTGTGTGTGTGCCAACTTTTCAATTTGTAACCATAAGTTAGAGTGATTGTGTATTAACGTCACACTTTGAAACTGACGACACATAATTTTGAATCTCGGTCAAGTGATAAGTATGACATCTGAATTTGCACTCCATTTTCCAACCATTTCACACCACACCTACATGAAGACTTCAAGGATCGATAGATTTAATGAACATCAGTATATTCAGTAGCACAAGAACTCGAACTCACGACGGAAACAACTCTGACCACAAGATCGAGGGCTCCGGTGGCCCAGTGGTCAAGGCATCGGATCATGCCAGGCATGTCATGAGTTCGAGCCCAGTACCACTAAAGATCCACCGTATAGGGTCGCGAAGCACTTTAAATCTGCCGAGAGCTCAAACGTCCTCCCGCTACGTCTTTCCGAAGTACGGTCTTTTCTGTGCTCTCCTATTCATAAAATTATTCGGAAGGCTATGGAATGCAATAAAAGGATCCTGACAGTATGTTCGGTGGCATTGGGAGCGAATTACGTAACTTTTAATGGGCGGTTAAGGGATTAATTATAAACGGAACAAATTATCAAGATAAGTGTTAATTTTTATACATAATTTTATACATAAGACCGTAGGGTCACTGGTAATTAGTAAACTTATTTGTAACTTTGTATTATATTAATTATCAATTGCATTGCGTAGTATTGATACATTTATAGGTATATTATATTAGTGTAAATTTGTATTTTACTTTTTTATGTTAGAATGTGTGTATTTGTATTTTTTGTTTACTTTCAGTAAATTAGTAATTTTTTTAAGTATTTTGTTTTAGACTTTTCAATATGCTCACGCCCCACTCGTAGAGTTATCACGACTTCTAACGGGAGGTGCGCCCCAGTTTGAGAAACGCTGTGCTAACTCTTTAATTATAACATTTTTCCATATCGTTAACAATCAAACAGGTTGAGTGATAGAAGCATAGATTGCTTACGTTTTTTAAATCATATCTTAAGAATTAATAATTAGCATATTTTATTTGCGTGTATTTTTAGCTCTATATATCAATAGGTATAAGAGTTTATCCGTATACTTTTTTCATATAATTATTTTTGATATCAATTGAAAATAGCTGGTTCTTAAATTTTTCGAAACTTCAATTTATTCTCGGGATTAAAATAATGCATATTAATTTATGAATAATAAAATATTGCATATAAAACAACTTACAATCGGAAGCAATGGATGCTAAGGAAAGAAAAAAAAATGTCTTAGTGATTGTAAGAAAAAATTTCTCTTTACAATTGAAAGTATAAAACATTATTAACAAATATATATTAACGAAAACATACATTCAGTTTTCATTTCAAAAACATTTCAGATGAATAAAAAAAATCAATTATCTTAAAATAATAGCGAAAAAGAGAGAAACCTAAAAAATGCGCTAAGGAAAGTAATAATTTTTATTGCAATGATATAGAAAGTGCATAAAGCATTGTTCTAAAAGAGAGATAGAACACTCGTAAAATTAAAAAAATCAAATAATTAAATTAGAACCACACTTACGAAATGCTTGAGACACTAGAATAAAAGTACAGAAAACATCAATGTTACTTTTAGTAATTACCATAGTGAGTATAAGTCAAACTATTTAGAATATTTTTATTGCAATTTTAAAAGATTTATAAATAAAAATAAAGACTTTCTTTTTACGCTTCTCGATTGTTATTACTTTAAAACAAGAGGTGAATACATTTTAAATATTTTAAATTTCTTTCAAATTGAAATCTGGGGGGATAAACACAGTGTGTGATAAAAGGGTTATTTCATTTAGTTTTATTTAATTTCTTTTTAGGTTTTCCACCATAATGCTTGACGAAAAAATTAAAACTCCTGTTTTGTTTTGCACGTTTCTCTGAAAGTTATAGCATTTCATTAAAATAACTTCTGAATATATAACTTCTAAAAAATTATTAAATTTCTTCAAAACATTTTTTTAAATTTCATATTTTTATATTTTAATCTGATAACTTTTTAAAAAAAAGTTCTTTATAATCTATTTCTCCAAGTCTAATTTTTACCTATTACAAAAATCTCTCTACATACATTCCTTTTTTTTAAAATTTCATTCTTTTGTTTTATACATAATTTCGTTGCGAATAAAGTAATTACCATTTGGTATCTAGATACTCTAAAACAGTGGTCTTCAAACAGTGTTCCTCGGAACCCTGGGGTTCCATGAGTCACAATAAAAAATCGAAAAGAAAATTATAAATGTGAATGCAAAATGGATTTCTTGTTTTCTTTGAAGTTTGTATAACCACAAGTATCTAAAGCTCATCCCAGTCATTAAAACTGAAAAATTAATTTATATATAATAATTTTATTTTACAAACTATAAAAACGTCTAAATGCCAGAATATGAAATGCGAACGTAGATAATTTCAATAGATTAAGAATTCGATAGTTTGTGTAAGAAAATGCAAGCACATATCCCAATTACCGAATATAATGCATGGGTATGTGTCACTTGGATTACAAATTTATAATATTAATATATATGTGAGTAAATTATATTAAAAAATTTTAATAGCGAATGCAATACTTTTTGAAATTTTTTTTACATGAATTACCTATAACATCTTGATCTAATTTAAATATTATTTTAAGATATGTCCTTTATGTGTGGGAGGAAGGACGAGGTATCCCGAAATTACCTTAGAGTTCTAAGTGTTCCATAAGTCGAAAAATTTGAGCACCACTGCTTTAAAAGAAATTACCAACTGCTTCTACCGAAATAAATGCGTTAGCGTTGTAAAATAAAAATGATGTTCTAAGAATAATTAAAAACATTTCCAAAATAAAAACTAAATTTTTTCATTGAAAATTTAACTTTTAAGAATTTCTTTAAGTAAAATATCTAAATTTTTTGAAGACAATTCAGAAAAAATAATCCAATGGAAGAACAAATTCAATTAATAAACAAAGTTTTTAGCTTAAAAGCATTTACTTCCATAGAACTAATCGCAACTAGTTTATTTCTTCAAGAAAGACTTTATTCTAAATTTATTTTGTTTTAATAAATAAGAATCACCAAGCTATCTTCTTAGCTTTAATCTCTTTCAGTTAATATGACAACTAATTAATTTCAGTAAGTAACAGACATTAGAAGTTTTAAATAAATTAAAATAAATAATGGAATTTTTTTTTACCTCCAATTTGAGTAACAAGAAAGCTGAAAGCAATACAAAAAGCTAAGCCTAGTTCCATCTTGGGTATTCGATAGTGTATAGCAAAGAAAGTCTAAAAGGAAACTGCAACACGGCTTAATAAACGAAAAATTAACAATTCGACCGTCACTGCTCAAATATATGGTGTTATATCATTATTTCAAAGATAAATCCTTTCACCACGTCGAAATGAAATCGTTAATGTGTATTCAGCTTGCTTCTTAACACCGATTTGTTGACACGGTATTTTTGTAAAACATGTTCTTGGGATTAAAAGCGATGGACGGTACATTTTAATCTGTGTGTTACTCTCTACACTTGCTCATGAGACTGTAGAGTTGTATTAATAATTATATCTACTGACAATAGTGCGCACTTTCAATAATCATTACCTTCTGTGTACGAGTAATATGGACGATAACGAGAAAGGTATAGGAGGGCCATGAGTATTCTCTTTATTGTGTTTGATTTATAACAATCATGTTTTACTGGAAAAAATGATCCATTTATTTTATTTTTGCTTTTAGTCTACTTTCCCATCTTATTGATGTTTGCCAGAAGCCGATATTACAGTTAATTTTAATCGCCTACTTGTGTGTTTTTACGTATTGGTCCTCATTATGAGTATTTTACTTAAGGCTTTCTATAGCCAAAACTAATTGCCGAGTTGATTTAAAACTTCTCTGAAAGTTTTAACTAAGACTAAAAATGAAGAAAAATTGCTTTGCATTTTTCATTTTAAAGAATATGGTTTCAGTGTATAAAATAAAACAGAATGGAATAAAGTAATCTTTCTCTTTACTATCAAACTTTTTTTTTTACTTCCCGATTTTTTTCCCTATGTGCTTCTACTACAAAAACTTCAACAAAAAAAAATTGTCAGTTTTTTTAAAATTTAATGGTATGCATTATTGTACATTTCTTTTCAATTATGAGGATAAAAGGTTATTTTTTGGCGCTTAATTTAGAAAGGACAATTTTTGACTTTTAAGCCTTATATTTGGAAATCATTTAAAATGATCGCATTTATCACCTACATTTTCTGTGATTGGTATTCTTATATTAAATTTTCACATTTTCAGCTCCAGATTGGCATATTTTGGTGACGAATTGGCTTATTTCTTTCTTGATGGTTTTGGTTAAATTCATGAAAAGAAAAATTTTTCCCACATTTTTTTTTCATTTTCGTTTTTGGGGGAAGAAGGGGTATATCTTTCGGAAAGAACGAAAATCATTGAATTTTTGTAACTGCTACAATGATAAACTTCAGCATTATTATGTTATGTGCGTCGTCAGTGCCACACACAGGAATTTTTCAAGGGGAGGGGGGGGTCCAGGGTCGAAAGTCCATCATTATCATATCATGCTCCAATACGCCGCTCTACATATTCTTTTGATTTTGTCGATTTTCGAGTAACAGTAAAAAATTCATTATTGAATAAATAATTAGCATTAATTAATAAAATAAATTATTAATAACAAATACATAATTAAATTTTACGTACTGTATACATAAGTTTATAATCAATCACATCGAAAAAAAGGGCTTTAGGGCGAGGATCCGGACCAAGGGACCCCTTCCTTGTGTGCGCCACTGTCCGTGTCTAGCTCTAGACTTACCACTATACACAATCATTACTTCGTCGAAAGGCAACAGTTGGTTGAGTCCATCTATGCCTAGGTTTTTAAGAGCGTGAGGCTCGTACATTTATATTTTAAGGATTATCGTTTGTACGAATATTTGATAACGTATCCTATATACAGTCTTAAAAATGTCACAGATGGGCCTATTTTTGCATTGGGGCTCAGAGTGTCAAGAAGTCTTTTAAGATGTCGCTGGAAATGATGATCGTTGAATTCATCAAGGCTCAAAGTCCTTACGTTGAAGTCGTACTGATGTACATAACGGGATGGGAGTTCAAATAAAGATCTCGTCGTTTAATCGTGGTACATAAAGTCTATCGGTTGTGGTTATTAGATCTTGTGTCGATGAAAAACAAGCAATCGGAAAGTATCCAATAAACCAATAAGGTATAAGCTATTTTTTCAGAAAACTCATCTTCAATCCACCCATCTGGTATAGTGGTTCGTGACATTGGCTGCTGTGCTGTAGAGCCTGGGGTAGGATTTCGGAGAAGGCATGGATGTTAGTTCATGTATAGTGTTTGTGCGATATAGGGGCACTATAAATATTCGCCAAACCGCAAGTTCTCCCGAGAGGAGGGAGACCTCTGACCAACCCCAGGGTGTTCTTCCTTAATATGGGAGGTAGAATCGAGCCAAATCGTACTGTCATCTGTAATTGTGAAAAACTAGCCCCTTGCCACGGTGAATTTCGTGGGCCCCGATATGGCATTATCAATCAGATGGCATCAGAAACAACAACAATCAGTTTAAAATATTTTAGGAATGATATTTAAAAAACTTAGTTTGGGGTGTGCTTAATAAGAGCATATTGTACAACCAAATCGATTCAGAATACTCTTCTGAGGCAAAATGAATTTCAAATAATCAATTCAAACAAATTCACTGAACTATTTCCGCTGAAAACTTCTCGGCCTACGAACTGAAATTCCCAGAAGAAAAAAAGAAAACGAAAGAAGTTCAATTGCTTACGTCCACACTCCCCGCCCCATCAACCACTTACGATTTTCTCTTGCAGAAATAGAACCCACACAGAGAGAAGGACCACAGAGAAGTTTTAAATTCCCTCAGAGTCACTCTAGCTACGTGGCCTCGATGCCAAATAATCTCTCTCTCTTGCTTTTAAAAACCCATTCCAGCGGAAAAGTTAAGGGAGGATGGGACATAATCGAAAAGGTGGGTTCTGTCCGCGAAGGGTGTCCAGTGACATTCTAATGAAAGGTGTGGAGAGCGGTAAAAAGCGTGCAAGTGTCGAGAGTTAATTTGGAGGCAAGTGACAGATTTCGCATATTAATGGAAAATTTCCGCCTTCTCCGCGGGGTGCTGGTGACAGGTCATTACAGACGCTTCCACACTCGGTTCAGCTGTCTCGGCTGCGGTAATGGAGAAGAGGGGTCTTCCTTTTCAGGCGATCCGGCGGAGTGTGAGCGGCCGGACAATGCCTCTCACGCCGGAACGTGACTCTTTCATTCGTCCGGCAACTGTGGGAGGGTACACGCCCCCCTCGCTTTGAAAACTCCATCGGATCGCTCTCTAATGAGAAATTATTTCGGAAAGCGAGTTCTGTGATGGGATCTGTGGATTTGGCGAAGAGGAGGGATTCCCCAGCTTTTGTTTGGCGTAGCGAATTCCGGATTTGATTTTGATTGGATGAGGGAATGAGAGGGGGGATGTAAATGGAGAGGAAGGTATTCCTTCTGCCGTGTTTCCAGTAAATGTTTGATTTAAGAAAAAGGATTTTTTATTTCGAAAATTTTGGATGTTTTTAATAGTCATTCTTTTTCTTTTGCTGTAAAATATAGGGATGTTCTCTTTTGTTTATAATGTAAATCTTTTTAATTTTATAATTCAGTTTTATATAATTATTGTGGATGTATCAATGGTTTGATCTCCTCAAAAATAGGAATAAATGGCGCACACAGGAATTTTTCAAGGGGAGGGGGAGGTTCAGGGTCGAATATCCACCATTCTCGTAACATGGTCCAGTATGCCGCCCAACATATTCTTTTAATTTTGTAGATTTTTGGAATCACAAAACAGTACAAAACTAATTATGGAATAAATAATTGTTAGTAAAGTTAATTATTAATAACATACAATTAATTAAAATTCAAGTACTATATACATAGGATTATAATCAATCGAAGAAAAAATCAAGGGCTATGGGGGCGGTCCGGACTCGAGGACTCCGCCCCCCATGTTTGCGCCACTGGACTAAATTCATGATGGTCGCATGATAAAGACAAACACGCGTTCTCCATTGAATTAAAAATTGACATTAAACTGATTGTACTCGTTGTTCTATTTGTAAAGCTTAGATAAAATTTCAAATTTCAAAATTGGGTAAAAATGTTTCAATGCTATAAAAAAAATTTCTTCAAAAAATTTAAAAATTAAAAAAAAAATTCATTTTATGCATGAACTCTTTAGAAAAATGAATTTTGCTTCCATATGCATGTTATTACTGTTGACGAAAGTATACTTTTTTAAAGAAAGTTTCTTAAAAGAGCAAAAGTTGGCAACAACAAAGCGCATAAGCTGATTAGCGGAAAACCCATGATTGCTTTTATCGTGTGACTATGACGTCACGTGAGTTTCTGAACTTATTGGCTTGAAACACATGGTTATTATTATCATATGACTATGCCGTCACATGAATTTAGCCCATTGCTAGCTTTATTAAAAGGATATAAAAGTAAAGGTTGAGACATTGAAGAAAAATCAAAAAAAGATTTGAAATAATAATTTATAGAAGGTGTCGAATTTAAATATGTCAAAGTTATTAAGGGTACCGTCTCCTAGATATTTTGAATTCTGCCGATTACTGTAAATCCCTATAATTTCTAATTACTTTCTCATATCAGAGCTAATGTATTTATTTAAAAAATTTTAATAAATAAAATTTTTCAAGTGTAAAGTACATTCTAAAAAGTTTTTTTAAAAAATAAGGAAGGATTTTGTTAAATTGCATCTTGCCTCTAACTTTAAAGGCTTCAAAATCTGCAGATGAATAATTAAAATCAACAACAGTTTCAGAAACCTGACCCCCAAAAAAAAAAAAAAATTGCAACCTTCATGTGTTCTATTCTTTGGGATGCCATTTCGGTGGCTGCAGTAGTTTAACTTTAAGAAATTCATTAGAAATTCTTAAAAGTAACTTAAACTCCCTAATTCAGAGTGTTAGGTTGACAGGATCTTTTTAATACAGTAACATATTAAATGAAATTCATTATTTAATTGCATATGTCAGGTGTCGGCATAAACCGCAGCTCTTTTCATTGCCGAATAAGGCTCTTTACATTTCTGTCTTCATGATTTATTACAAAAATAATCATTTTTATTAAAATTATTATACTTTCCCTTTTCTTTAAAACTATCAATTGAAAAATGTATTTGTATTTTCATATACATTTAAAGGTTTTATTGGCTTATGTGACTGTCACTCCTATATTAAATTATTTTCCGTAAACAATATTTAATGAGAATCAATGAAAATACTAGTTTTAAAGCAGTAAATGTACAGTTTATTTGCAAAAATGTCGCCATGGAAAAATTCACCTTAAGGTATCCGACTACGTTCGGAACCGTGATTTTAAAAAAAAGTGCATAAATGGATAATTGTCGCGATATTTAGTGTCACTTAGATTAGAATACATGTATAAAATTGTTTTAAGGACATCATGACAAAAAAAATTTTTATTTAGATGCAATATTTCGGCAAAAAATTAACTTAGAATAACCTTTCTTCAAAATGTTCTCCTTTTGTGAAAAATGCTTCTATTATAATAATATTTTGCCTGTATATAGCTCAGACCTCTGTACAGAGGCTCAACTATGAATTTTGAAAAATTCACATTATTTTTAGAGTTACAACCAATTGAAATAATTATCGGCGAATTTTTCTTAAAATTTCTCCCCTCTGTTGTTGTAAAACATGGATAAACCCACTTCTAGGCTATATATTTAAAAAATTCTAGTTGGGCCTTTGTACAGAGGTCTGAGCTACATATATACAGACAAAATATTATTATAGTAGAAGCATTTTTCACGAAAGGAGAATATTTTGAAAATGGGTCATTCTATGTTTATTTTTTGTCAAAATATTGTACATAAATAATTTTTTATTATAATACTATTATTAAAATAATTTTATATACATTTTCTAATCTAAGTGACACTAAATATCATAAATATTACGTATTTATACGCTTTTGCAGAATCACGGTTCCGAACGTAGTCGGATACCTTAAGGTATCTGACTAGGCTAATTTAATTAAGTATTTCTTATTAAAAACTAATTTTACTAATGCTAATTATTTATTCAATAATTTATTTTTTACCCTTTTTTGTTGTCGACAGTTAATACATTCAAAAGAATATGTTTGGCGGCGTATTGGAGTACGATAAAAGAATGGTGGATTTTCGACCCACTTCCCTTGTAAAATTCCTTTGTGCGCCACTGTATGGAATCGTTGAAATATACCGTATAGCAGTGCTTCTCAAACTTTCAATATTTGCGACCCAACTTCTAAACACATTTTTCACCCCCCCCCTGTCCATCTCCATACAATAATAATGTATTGAATTCAATAAAAATATACTTTGACATAGAGTATATTATGTATATATTATAATATATTAATAATTTTTTAAATAACCTTTCGACTTTTCGATATGCTCGTTCCCCCACGCACGATTATCACGCCCCCCCTAGGGTTACTCGTCCCACAGTTTGAGAAACGATGCTGTAAGATAATTTTCTGGGGAAAATTTTTTGAGTGCTTAACCTCGAGCATTTGAACCACAAGGAAATTTGATTCAAACTGTTCTATTTTTTAAATTTTCTCCTTCAAATAACTATCCTTTCTTTTCTTAAGCTGAGCATTTCGGAAATTGTAAGCAAAATCACTCATATGTGTGTCAGTCCTTTATAACTCATACATTATAGAAAGTACAAAATACCATCGATGGGAAGGAGTACTTTTTTCTTTTGTTTTTTCAATTTGTTATATACATATTGGTCCCCATTTGGACACAATGATTTAATTTTAGAATAATGAATGAAATAGACAGTAGAATTTTAGAATATAAATGAAATAGAGAGTAGAATTTTAGAATAATGAAGGAAATAGAGAGTAGAATTTTAGAATAATGAATGAAATAGAGAGTAGAATTTTAGAATAATATAATGAAATAGAGAGTAGAATTTTAGAATAATATAATGAAACTCTCAATCGCAAAATTTATCTCAGTGAATTTCCCGAAATGTCATAGTTTGCATCAGTAGTTTTTGCAGGTAAGGTCCCTTTAAAACATGTTTCTCTGCCGGTGACTTAACTTGGAGGAAAATAAGTGTCCCTTTGTTTTGCTTTAAATTATTTTATCGCTAATTATTAGGTAACAAAATTCAAACTAAAATCTTTTTTCTGGTAGAAAATTGTGACGGGACTTACGCGTCTTTTCATTAACATATCCTCTTGAGTTCTTTGGGGCCAGAATGAATGGCAACTCTTTTCCAACCAACCCAAGAAGTAAAGCGAGAAGGGAAGATGCAAATTATGAAGCTTTTAAACAACGGAAGTTTAGAGTAAGCCAGGTGGCATTTGAGGAATATTATGATAGTCCGTATTTCAAGTGTGATGAGGTTTTGAGAGGTTAAGTGACAGCCAACAGAAGTTACCCGTGACAGAGAGCCCTTTGGTCAAGGTGCATACCATTGCATGCCAGTGAACCGCAACTTCAACTAGGATCAGATTGATTGATACTTCGTTCGACATTAAGGTAGGAGTGACTATTTAAATATTCGGATCTGTGATCGCATTGGAATTAAGCTTAGGCGAGTTAGTTATTGATAGTGGTCCGAGTTACGTTATTTCGGTATTATATATTGTGTGTTTAGCCACCGTAGATTCTCTCACATATCATATTATCTAATCTGTTAAAGGTTTAAGTTAAGATCTTAATAAAGTCATATTGAGATCATGGCAGCTTCTAGTTCTTCATTTATTCCTACACCTCACGCTGATAATCAGGGAGAAGGGCACCCGAGGGGGGAGCCCTTACAAAATTGCTCCAAGAATTATGTTACAATCTTACTTGGACTAATGGTCCATTTTTAACTTATCGAAAGTTCCAAATAATGCACATCTCACCTATATTCTGAAAACTTTCTCAAGTTAGAAAGTGGCTCATAATGTTCAGTTCTATTGCTGTCGAATGTAAAAGTAAACATTCGATGGCACGCTTGCTTTAGTGCACTCTTTGAAAGTTTTTTTTTTTAAATATTATAAATATATTAAAAGCTTTCCGGAAATGGCCCGTGAGAATGATCACTAGGCCACTGCGACCATGGAGTCTCTATCTTGTTATTGTAATTAAAAAAAAGAATGATAATATACTTATATATATATATTTATTATCATTCATATATTTATATATATACCAGGTGTCCACAATTAAACGACCCTACTTCAAAATTGTCTGCAGACGAAACTATTGTTCAGAAAGTTGTAAGATGTTGTGTACGACATAAAGAAGGGATGGGAATTTGTTTGAGCGAATAAAATAATTAGTTCAAAATTTTACCACTAGAGGGCGTTTTTAATGGAGATCATATTTAGCATACATTTATAACAGTTTACAAATTTTGTAGCAACAATAAATACTCAACATGATGACCATCGTTTTCAGCTACTATTTGAAATCTTAAGATAGCATGTTCCACCGTTGACCGCAGTGTGTTCTGGGAAATGTTAAGAACATATCGTGAAACACTGTCTTTGAGATCAGGTAAAGTTTTTGGTTGATCACAACTTACCAGCTGTTTTAAATGGCCCCAAAGCCAAAAATCGCATGGATTGAGGTCAGGCGATCGGGGAGGTCACAAATGACTAAATTGGAGGCTGAAAACACGTTTTTATGTAAAGTGATGTTTGAGAACGTCCTTAACACAACGTGTAATGTGTGGAGGAGCTCCATCTTGCATAAAAATTATGCGTGAAAGGCACTGACGTGCTTGTACATCTGGAATAATTTTATTCCGTAATAACGATGCATATCGCTGTCCAGTGATAGAACATGTTACTGGACCTCCAGCACCTAATTCCTCGAAAAAATACGGGCCAAGAATAAAAGACGCGGAAAACCCACACCACACCGTTACTTTTGGTGAGTGTAGCGGAACTCGTAAGGTGGAATGCGGATTGTCTGTTTCCCAAATTCGGCAGTTGTGAGTATTCACCGAACTGTCCAAATGAAAGTGGGCTTCGTCTGTCCAGAGAATATTCCAAGGCCATTCTGGATCAACTTCCAAACGAGCAAGAAACTGCAGTGAGAACAGATGTCGAGTCACGAAATCATGTGGAAGCAATTCCTGCATAAATTGAAGCTTGTATGGATAGTAACGGAGGATGTTTCGCATGATCTTCTGGACAGTTGAACGAGGCAGATCCAATGCTTCTGCCACACGACGAACACTTGTACTAGCCAGCACGTTGGATGATTTGTCCCCTTCCACCTGAAGTGCTACTTTCTCTATTGCTTCCGTAGAAACAGGTTTTTTTTCCTCTTCCAGAATGAACATTCAACGATCCTGTTTCTTCAAATTTGGTTACCATGAATCGAAGATTTTTAGCAGTCAATGGACCTTTTCGCAACCCCTTTAATGTCCGAAATTTCCGTAGAGCAACTATTGCGGAATTATCGTTTTGATAGAATAACTACTAACAACGCTCGATCTGGTAAACATAATGACATTCTGATTAGCAATACCGAGCACAATGAAAATAAACTAATCTTCCATGAAAGCTTATTGCTTTTATAACAGTTGCTGTGTGACGTCGAAAAAATTTGCATATTTTCGTCTTCCTTCGTGTAAATCCTTTGAAAATTAGTCATCGAAGAAGTTTAATTAAAATTTGCAGTTCATTTTAGAGATTGTGTTTTTAATGAGTATCAGTTATTGTGTTACCGTGTTCTGTGGATGGCCTTCATTCAAAAGCGCCCTCTAGTGGCGAAATTTTGAACTATTTTTTTTATTCGCTCAAACAAATTCCCATCCCTACTTTATGTCGTACACAACATTTTACAGCTTTCTGAACAATAGTTTCATCTGTAGACAATTTTGAAGTAGGGTCTTTTAATTGTGGACACCTGGTATATATATATATATATATATATATATATATATATATATATATATATATATATATATATATATATATATATATATATATATATACTACTTAATTTTCTTAAGGGATAAAAAAAGGCAGGGTTTCAAACCGGAACAGAACTGAAAAAAAAAATCTGTTTATTTCGGTTTAATACATGTTCAGTGATTTTGTTACTAAAGCCAACTTATCAATATTTTCTTCTTTAACGTCAACCATATAATTATCATCATTGCATGTACAATTTTTGTGTATGTTAGAATTATATTTTTAGCATAGGGGCGTTGCTACTGCCGTATCAATGATACGGGGCCTTTCCCAGCTACAGGGGCCCCAACATGTGAGAGTAAAAAATTGTAAGAAGTTAAGGGGCTCCAGAAAAGGGCTCACGCAGAATTCTGATACAGGGCCCACTCAGGAGTAGCTAATCTAGCGTCTTAGCACAAATAAGAATATACATGAAATAAAATTATTGATTCGGAACTGAACCAAAAATCGTTATTTTTGATGGAACGAAAACCGGAACCGATACATATTTTTTTAATTGAACCGGTACGAGAAAACCGAAAGGAAAAGTATTACGATTTGAAGTCCTGAAAACAACAACAAACGTATTAACACCAAGTTAAGCAACAGAAAAATAATTAAAAATACAAAAATCACAACAATTATCTAAAACAGAGGTAAAGAGAAAGATAAATCAATATTTCTTATTTCTATTCGCCTCATCATGTTCTCGGATTCAATTAGAGAATTTAATCCCGCCCTTCTGACACATCCACGCCGCTAGAGTAACACACCTAAAACAAAATAAAATAATAATAATAAAACACTCCTCGAAACAGAACATCATCTAACACGATCCGTTCCAAACAACAATAACAACCAAAAGAACTCATCCGATTCCGTTCGAAAGAAACCAACGCTTGGATCTTTTTCATTTCATATCGAGTGGCGACAACACCCATCGCTCACATGTTAAACGTGGTGCTTTTGCTTTGTGACGAAAACCAGAAAAAAAAGCAAAGGAAAACCGCACCATTAATAAATGTCGCGTCAGTTGCAGGCGACGAATCGAATGGAAAGTGCGGCAGACATGTGTTAAAGTGATATATATTCGATAACTGTCCTCGCCAGCCCCTTGCTAGCGGTCCGCCCACGACATTTCGCGGGGGTGGAGACACGCACGCCTTCCCCCTTCTCCCCCCTCTCTCTTGAAACACTGAAACATCTCCGGGGTGGGAGGATGCTGTGAAGATGCTACGCCAAATGATCCAGAAAGAATAAATGGGGAAAAAAGAACGTGAATCATTCCGTTCTTGAACTTCGGGGATACGAGAACGGGATGAAAATCCCTGAGAGGGGTGCTTCATGTAACTGGTGTAAATAGGGGTAGTATAAATGCTTGGTAACTGCGCCTATATGTTTGTAGTGTCTGCATAAGGAACATTTCATCCATAAGATGAAAATAACGAAATAAAAATTATACTTAAAAAACAACAACTAAAAAACACGTTTTTATAGTTAATTGAACAAGTTGTATCATAATTTTTTAGTCGCCAAATCTGGAATTAGTCGTCAGATGCGGGATGTGATCTGAAAAAGGAAATCGTTAATCTTGATGATCCTGATCAGGACAACGGAGCAAAATTATTACATTATTGTATTGTCATCGATCCTTGACAAGTGAGCAAAATTTCAAATTAATCTGACCTTTCAAAGTGGCTAAAAATTGAGTTCAAAGATTCCGTTACCTATAAGTGAGGTTAATAATAGAGTGTTAAAAAAAGAAAATGATATGAAAAATAAATTAAGAGAAATCTATTACGTTATGATGATTCTAATCATAATATCAGATTAAGGTATCGAGCCATTTTACAGAAGCGTATAAATGAATAATTTTTATGAAATTTAGTGTCACTTGAATTAAAATAATCATATAAAATTGTGTTTAGAATAACATTACAATAAAAAAATTGTTTGGATGCGTTTTTTGACGATAAATAAATAAATAATGATATTTTCAAAACATTCTCCTCTTATGGAAAATGCTTTTATAATAGTATTATTTTGCATTTATAAAGAGCTAAAATTTCGCTACAGAATCTAAACTAGGATTTTTGAAATATATAATTTAGGAGTGGATTTAGTAATATTTTAATCTATCAGAGTAGATTTGTTTAGTTGGAAAAAAATCGGTTATTATTTCTATTGATAATATCTTCAAAAAAATAATATGAATCTTTCAAAAATCCTGTTTCAGGTTCTGCAGAGAAATTTTATCTCTTTATATGGGCAAAATATTAGTACTATAAAAGCACTTTCCACAAAAGGAGTGTTTTGAAAGCATGTCGTTTTTTCTTCATTTTTTGGCAAAAAAAAACAGTTTTTAAATAACTTTTTTTGTAATAATATTCTTAAAACAATTTTACATGAGTATTTTAATTCATGTGATACTAAATACAAAAAAAAAAAAAATTATTGGTAGGATTTTGCAAAATTACGGTTCCAAACGTATTCAGCGTAACCTTTATTTTTTCCCTTAACGTTTTAAATTGCAACTTATGGCTTTTCTATTGACAAACACATTAACGAGTTTAATGAATTTTATTTCTGTGTTATAATATTAACACTAATAAAAAACCCATTTAAAAACATTTAAGATTTGAGGAAAAATAACATTTTAAAAAATTCATTTGTGTTTCTGAATAATAAATAATGTTACACTAAACACTTTTTTGGGGGGGGAATTTACTGGGTAACTTAGATAAAATTAATTAATTTTTATAAAAAATTTTGTAATTTAGGTATTATTTGTCTCATTAATTTAAAAAACAATGATTTTCTAACACATGGAGATTATTTATTGTGCAATAAATCTTTTTCTTCAAACCCTTTCTTAAAAGTTTGTATATGTTCAATGAGAATATTAATAAAATTACGTCAACACTTTCGTGATTCAGGGAAATATTTCCCCGTTTTTTAAAAGTGGTGATTGTCACATGTAATTATAACCTTATCAGCATTTTTAATGCAGAATACGAAGGTCACCCTGAAATTTTTCAGATTCTCTTGGGTTTTTAAAGTTGTACTTGCAAAATCTAAGGAGTGTTCAAAGTAATCTCCTCCAGCATCAGTGCTGGAGGAGATTTGCCACAGATTAAATGACTGAAACCATTAATTTCTTGGAATTGTTGAAAATAAACGCATTTGTTGCTACAGCAATGTCTTCTTCTGAATAAAAACCTTCCGTAAATTAATAAGTAACCAAAAGTCACACATAGCTAGATCCGGAGAATAAGGTGGATGCTCTTTCACTTTAATTTCTTTTTATTTTAGAAACTCAGCTGTTAAACCGGCTGTATGGGAAGATGCACTGTCATGGTGAAGCATTAATCCCATAACATTAACTTCTTGGATAATTTCTGGAAGACATTAAGTAGTATACCAGTTTTTGCTGTTACTGTCTTCTGTCCTTCCAACTTGATGGCTTTGATCAATCCCGTACTTCTGAAGAAAACGGCATACATTACTTTTTTCATTGTTCGTTGGCCCTTCACCATTTTTGGCATGGGATCATCATCAAAGACCCATACTTTGCTTTCTTGACGTGTTGGAACGTCATAATACGGCATGTACGTTTCATCATCCAATATAATTTTAGAAATGATGCGGTAGCCACCATCATTGGAAATTTAAGGGATTTTTTTCTGATTCTGACGCGCTCCTCTTTTTGGTGCTCAGTTATACTATGAAGAATCCAAAGGCAAACTACTTTTTTCATATGTAACTCTTCATGAATAATTTTGTATATGGCTGTGGATCCAAAGTTAAGTTCCTTCTGTATCATTTAGTAGGTACAGTGATTCTCATCCATTAACATTTTTCGTATGGCAGACACATTATCCAGGTTTACTGCCGGCCGTGGGCCAGTGCGACGTTAATATTCGCTCACTCACTCACGCATGTCTTGTTGATTTGTATTCATATGAAAAATAGAACTTTTTGTTGTCCACAATCCACTTTGTTGATTAATGAATAAGGAATACTGATAATTAAGATATTTTCTGACGTATAACAAAAAGGAACTTAACTGAAAATAAAGTAGATCTACTCTACTGACAGTAATCCTATATCTATCTATACGTAGAAGAAAAAGAATCAAGTATGCCCGATTTCTTACAAATCTTTTCTACTGATTCATGTTGGGTAATATAATTAATTCTCTTCTACAGTCAAAAGATTATGTGACAAAAATAGCTACGAATTACTGGATCGGCTTACTCAGATGAATAAGCTTTAAAAAGAAAAAAGATGTAAAATATGAATACAGTAATCCATCACACACTTATTTTTATCCGAATCAAGCGGTCACGACACTCTTATAAGTCATTAGCTTTTAAAAAAAAATCCTTGTGTAATTGCTGCTTCAGTTAACGTTATGAGTATTTAAATATCTTTCCAGATTCAAAGGAAAAGGAAGGGGGGATCACACAGTCTAATTTTTGGAACTCAAAAAGTACAAATTTTTTTTTTTCTAGAACAGTGGTTCCTAAACTTAATGTGTGCCAGTGAATTCCTTTTTAAATTCTTACTGCTATATATATATGCATAGTTTACACTCTCTCTATATATTTATATATATATCTTGTTCAAATTTTTCAATCCTTAATAAAATACATTTTGAAGCACTCAATTGTGTTGAAATTTTATATACACGATTATTTTGGATGACAATACGGTAATTTAATTATAATTAATAGAAATTAATTGATTAAAACTAATTATTCAAAGAATTACAGATGCAACCACGTTGGCATATTTTTTGGCGAGTTAGTGACCTTTTTGGCGACTTGTGTCAAAACTTGAAAACGTTTTTTTCTCACATTTCAAAGCGCCCATTTGAGCTGAAATTTTCTATACCCGATTGTTTTGGATGACAATACGATAATTTACTTAAAATTAATTGACTGAAACCAATTTAAAGAATTACACATACAGTCACGTTGGCCTTATTTTTAACGATTTGGTTCAAAACTTTAAAAGATTTCTTTTTCTCATACTTCAAAGCATCCAATTGAACTGAAATTTTATATACACGATTGTTTCTGACGAGAATATGGTACTTCAATGATAATTAATAAAAATTAATGGCCACTTAATATTGGGATTCTGTCATATGTATATACATATTTATATTAATTGTAATTATTATTTATAAACATTTTTTTTTTGCTCATCTAAGAAGGAATTGCCTTAAAAATGTTTTTTGTATTACTTTTTTTTTGTTATTTAAAAAAATTGATCATGAGCTCCCAAATTAACTGAATTTCAATGCATAATAGAAAAGTTACAAATATAAATTTGATGTCCTGAATGAAAAATATCTACGGAAAAATGAAATATAAATAAAACATTTGTGGTATCTGAAAATTTATTTATTCAAAAAATAACTTTTGATCTAAAAAAAATAATAATACATTTTTCTCCCGATGAGATGGATGAACGTGATAGGATGATATGAGATAATCTATCTTCACATCTATTTATATTGGATCGCTAGGAGCCTTATGTACTGATTGCAAGATTTCATTCTCTCTGACTTGTGCGTTTTCGATTCTTACGGTTTTAATTGCGTAATTTTTGCATCTTTTTAGCTTTTGTTTGGTCTTGTCATGTTTTAATTTTAAGTTTTAAACTTTTGGTTTTGATGCAGTATTGTTCTTTGACGGATGGCATGATGTAATTAGATTGAATTTCTATTTTGCCATTGTGATTGTGACGGGGCTTTACCGAGTTTTTCCTACTAATCCTCTTGGGGAATCTTTGGGGCCAGCATTGAGTTATCTCACAACCAACCCACTCAAGAAGAAACCTTGATATTCAGATTAGTTAGTAGATATATAGTGGAGGTTTACTAAGAAGAAGAAGGAGGAGGAGGAGGAAAGTAAGCTGAGTTGCGCTGAACGCCGTGAGCTGATGGTAAGGATTTGAACTTACAAGCGTAACTATAGAACGGGCTTTAATTATTCAAATAAAGTAAGGAAGATTGAGATTGATAGGATAACTTTACTTAAAGTTAAGCGGTTAGGATTCCAGGCACTTATTCACAAAGGGGAATTTGGGTTACTATATATTATTCCTAATTTCCTTCCTAGCGTAAGACTGTCTTTGAATATTATAATTGATAATAATAAATTGGTTTTATTATGGCTAGCTTGGGTCATCAATCATTACCTCCCCCAAAACTAGGTCGAGTAGATGAAGAGATGATAACCCCAGCCATGGGGTTATCACAAGATATTTCTGGAATTAAAAAAATACTTACGTAAAGTACTTCATCTTCATAACAGTACAAGAATAACACCGCATTCTGTTCAAAATTGAAAAAAAATTGTTGCACTCGCTTCAGATCTCAGGGTTATGCATAAAACAAAACGAAACTATTGAATGAATGCATGATTCCTTTATGCTGCACATTTTAGACAAGTTATTGCATACAATGGCCAGGTTCTGATCCTATTCAACTATGCATAGCCAGCTGTATCCTCGATCACCCGAATTCTACCGTGCCTCGCCTGTCATTGTTTCTATTTTATGTACCTATCTCAACCTTATTTACTAGAATTTAAGCCGCTTTATTTTTCCAATGTAAATGCTACTGATAATCGGGTGCGGCTTAGAATCGAAGACAAACATTTGTTGGACAGGGAAAATTGAGTTCCCCCCACCCTTTAAAAAAATGTAGCTGTCTCTTCTGACCACTTGCATCGACGACTTATCTCATTTCGTAGTTTATCTCCAGTATGCAAACTGTCCTAAATATCGTTGTCTGCTCGTATTTGGGAATTTTTTTTTGTATATTATTTCTTTTAATCTCCTGAACATCAAAGATATTAGTAATAGCATCAAAACGAGTTCACTATGACACAAATATGAAAAAGGAGGCGATTTTATATGCAGAAAAAAATGGAAACAGAGCAGCAGCCATTGAAAATTTGACACGGATGAAACAAATATACTTCTATGGCGTAAACAAAATGATATAAATTTTGCTTTTAAATGGTTCGACCGTCTTTAATAATTCTTTTATATTCTTCTGTAAAACATTCCTTTAAAAAAAACGTTGCATATCGAATGCATTAGATGCCACGGACGATGATATCTTGTGGGAAAATGGCGACGCTGGTACCAATTCCGAAGTCAGAGTGACGAATTATTTTCCAGACATGTTACTGACGGCTAGAGTAATTATAGTTACGTACATGTATTTTTAAGATTTTGGAATGGTAAAATAAATAAATCTCTCACTCTGTCTCTCATTAGCTTCTTAATATTTCTTATTAAAACTTTTTTTAAAAAAAACTGCTTAAGTATCGGATATTGATGAGAGTTGTACACAATTTTTTATTTTTCTCAAATCGTGTAGAGAATTGGGGGCTTCTTAGAATCGATGGCGGCTTCGATTCAAGTAAATACGATATATTGTTTTGCTCCAAAATTTTTAATTCTTTTCTCTAAATATTTTTTGATACGTAAAAATCATTACTTTAATGTATTTTAACTTTCATAATAATAGAACTGACCAAAAATTATTTTACTTTATATTAAATCTTCCGCAGATCCCCTAATGTTGTCCACGCACCTCAAAATTAATTTTAATCTGCCACTACTCCCTCATCAGTAGCAAGAACCCCCAGGGCTCCACAAGGAACATTTTGAAAACGTATGCTCAAGAAGATTTGACGGAGTGAGTGAATATTAACATCGCATTGTTCAGCTACACGAGAGCTTTTGGCGACGGACCATGCAATTTTGAGCCATGGTCAAGTGACGTGGACGACACCTGAGCTGGTACCCACTCTCCTAACTACCACACCACACCAACGGGAGGACGTTTGAGCTCTCGACAGATTAAACGTGCATCGCTGCCCTACACGGCGGGTCTTTAGTGGTACTGTGCTCGATCTCACGACATGCCAGCCACGATCTGATACCTAAGCCACTCGGCTACCTACGGCCAATATTAACTTCAGAGCGAGAAGAGTGAGTCCAAACAGCCAACAAGAGCGTTAGGAAAAATTATAATCAGAAAAAATTCTGAACTCTATGGATTCTCATTACTCACATACTTTGTAGCACAGTTATTTAAATCCTAAGTACCTTTCACAATGGGCTAAATTCATGACGGTCACGCGATAAAGGCAATTACGTGTTCTCCATTGAATTCAAAACTGAATTCAAACTTCTACTGACTCAAACTCTCCTTATATTCGTAAAATTTAGGAGAAATTTCACTTATTATAATTGGATAAATATGCTCAAATATATATAAAAAAAATCATCCAAAAAAGTTTTTAAATTTAAAAAATTCTTATATTATACGTGTATTTTTAAATCAAATGTATTTTGCTTATTTATTTGTGTTATTATTGTTGACAAATATGTACTTTTTAAAAGAAAGTTTCTGCAAGAAGCAAGAGTTGTGACAACAGCAAAGCGCTTGAGCTAATTGGCTGAGAACATGTGTTTGCATTTATCATGTGACTATGACGTCACATAAATTTATGAACTGATTGGCTGAAAACACGTGGCTGTAGATATCATGTGACGATGACGTCACATGAATTTGGCCCTTTCTTATCATAGCTGTATTAAGTGAGCATTGCTGTAATGGTTAAAAAAGAACTAAATTTCGATGAGAGTGAATTAATCAATTTGCATATTTAATTAGCTTCTGAAAAAATGCCCCGTCGTTCCAATAAAATCCCATTTTTCCCCCTTAATAGGTGAAGAGTTATCTAAATAGTCTATAATTCCACACACACACACACACAAATTTCTTTTCAATCCTATTATATGTTTCAGAGATATTTGGGAAAAATTGTTTGGGGACCATATAGTTAGTGAGATCATTTAATGTAAATGATTTATAACACTTTCCCTTTTTTTAACACCAAGTAATAAATAAATTAATTGATTTTGTAAAAAATAAATAAATAAAAATAAAATAATACCATGACGTAGTGCACTTCTAAAAATAAACTGCAGTACTCTTTCATTGAAAAGTTAAAATTTTATTAACTCTCATTTATTCATGTATTGATGCATATGTTAAGGATTTAATTTTTATGCTTTTTTTCAATATTCATTGTACAAGTTTTATAAAGTTTTTCATTAAATAATGCATGTCTTGAAAACAAGGGGGGAAAGAGTAGAAGGTTCAAAATTTGTTTCAAATAATTAATTGATAAATATTGCATTTTTCTCTTTCTTTCTTTCTTTTTTTTTCTTTAGTTGAAGTTTTCTCGATATTTCGAAATTCCATACTAGTTTTGCAATCTTACCGAAGAGTCACGCTTTGAATAGTAATATAAGCAACGTGACTAAATAAAACGTCAATCAAAAACAGAATAAATAAAATCAACCATAAGAAAATGACTGTTACCGTCTGACTCAAAAGGAGCTGCTTTTAAAATGCTTCCCATATTTTAGAAAAAAAATAAATTCCTACATTTTTCAAAATTACTTTTATTAACATCTTTTATTTTTTAAGTAGTAAATAATAACCACAATAAAGCAATGCTTATATCATTATTTTTATATGCTTTGAATTTTCTTATTTTTAATTAAAGAAAGAAATTAATATATTGGATTCAGACTGTTGCGGTAGTTGCTCCTCATGTTCGTTGAGGTGAAGATTTTGCTGATCGTGGCATTGGGAAGTCATTAAATAAGCCACGAAATGTCTTTCAAACAGGTATTCTCAATAATTCACCTTTATTAATCTAATGCTAAACCTTAAACGCCTTATGTAGACAAGACTATTAACTAGTAAAAAACAAAAGGGTATTTATCTTTAATAAGACGGAGCATCCGAAATTTGACCACGAGAAATCTTCTAATAACTTCTAATAGCGACTGTTCTTCAGGAAGAGGAGGCAATAATCCTGGCAGTACTACAGGTACTATATTGTCCACATTATTTCTATTCACGTTTCTTCACGTCACATGGATATGGATCTGCAATAGATCTTCCATCCTCTATCTGATAATTATTTCTATTCTCTATCTCACTGACTATTTATACTCTATTTAGTAATGACGTTTGTTTGCGGATTGGTGTTTATGACGGATCTGTACGGCACTTTATCACTAATACTCTTAGGCGTCTTTGGGGATTGTAAATTCGTGTATATTTCCAACCAGCTCTAAAAGAAGAAACCGGGATATGCAAATTAGTCAAAGTATTTAAGGAGAATGTTGTAAGTTAACAGTAAGCTATTACGCCAAGAGCTAGGTTGACGGTGTTCTAAGAAGATTCAAGTTGATTGAGCGATTAGCGTCTCGCTGATCATTAGGTAGTGATCTACAATTGGAAAGTTTGATACGCCTGGAAAGGGAGATAGTAAAAGGAAGAGGAGATTTAAATCTATATTATATATATATATATATATATATATATATATATATATATATATATATATATATATATATATCGGACCATAGGAGTAAATATATAATAAAGTTAGTGGTAATTTAATGAATGCTAGTAATTCAAATTGCGTGTATCTCTCGATCCTCTTATTCCGGTAATCCTGTTCGATATTGAGTTCAATAGTTGATTAGTATCATATTTCGTGATTTAATTTAATAGTAAGGGTCAATCACATTGACGTAGATGTATTGATTAATCTTTGTAATTAGAAGGTTGATAATTGATTCAAGTGAATGAATATAATTTATTATTGTAAAAATGTCGTCTGGTCGTTCTTTGCCTCAAATCAATCTTGGTGTCCAAGGTGGAATCCAGGGGGATTCTTACATGTTGTTCTATCTCAAAGTGCCAATTTGGCTGAACGGAACAGGAAAGACCTCGCTAATAGCCCATTGTTACAAAACGAATGAAAAATTTATCTCGAAATATATTCCTCTGCGTATCAATCTACATTTTTTGGATTATCTTAAAATTTCATCTTATAGTATTTTATCTTATTTTCCCCCCTATATCTTATCTCATTATTATTTCCTTCATCTTAAATTAATTTATCTTATCTTTAAGGTTTAATTTGATTCTTATTATAAAAATGGATTTCGTTGGGTTAATTCTTGTTAGGATAATGATTAACGCAGCCGCGATAACCGAGTGAATGTAGTCGTGACTAGCGTAATTTCTATCGAGTCGTAGGTTCTAGTCCCAATGTCACTAAAGATCTGTCTTGTTAATTGGACACATCAAATCTGTCATGAATGGATGGGCTACACATCAAGTGTAGTGGTTTGTGACGCTGACTGTTGTGCTGTTAGGCCTGGGTTCGAATCCCGGAGAAGGCATGGTTGCTTGTAAATGGGAGTACTCTAAATCAGAAGTGTCAAACCCGTGGCCCACCTTGAATAATTTTTTAGCCCACGAGATTCTTTACAACTTTACAAAATTCGACTATTTTGTACAATATATTTTTTTTTTGTTTAAAGAGTTTTTTTTTCTAAAAAATCCCGTAACTTTTTTTTTTATCACGTCGACTTGCAAAAACTAAGAGAAAGAGTTGAGAAACAGATATCTCACTAACTAAATAAATTAAACATTATTTGATCATTGCATTATTATTATACTATCTATGTGTTTATATACATAAAAAACAACGAAAACAATAATAATGTATCAGTCTGTTTTGAGTTTTCACTCCAACAAATGTTTGTAATGGATCCAAATCTAGTATAAAAATATATATTTTTGTGCCCGCGGGATTCTAAAGTTCTTCCGAAGTGGCCCGCGTGGTTATTTGGGCTGGCCACCCCTGCTCTAAATAGTCGTCGAGCCACAAGTCCTCTCGTGAGGTTCAGAGATGGGAGACACCTTACCACACCCAGGGTGTCAGGGGTCTCCCACCCAAATTGAGGTGGGACCTTCTTATTGTCACCTGTACAGTGCTCAAAGGTACGGCTAACGACATGCGTACAATCAGTCCACTGATACTCAACCTGCGGCCCACCGGCCTTTTCTGAGTGGCCCGGTCATGGAACATGCACTATGAAATTCAATTATTTAGGAACGATGTACTAAATATTTAGATTGAAATTCTATTAACGAAGCAATCAAATCTATCAATTTTTCTGTCAATTTGCTTTTTTTTAAATAATGGAATGTAAACAAGAGGCATGGCCATGGGGGAAAGGAAACCAAAACTATTCCTAACTCAGTAAACGATAGATAAAAGTAAATATCTTATGTGTATGTCCGATAGAAAGGTTAATATAGTATTAAGGTATCCGACTACGTTCGGAACCGTGATTTTAAAAAAAGCACATAAATGAACAATTTTCATGATATTTAGTGTCACTTAGATTAGAATACACGTATAAAATGGTTTTAAGGACATTTTGACATTTTTTTTTTATTTAAATACAATAATTTGGCTTAAAATTAACTTAGAATAACTTTTTTTCAAAATGTTCTCATTTTGTGAAAAATGTTTCCATTGTAATAATATTTTGCCTGTATATAACTCAGACCTCTGCACAGAGGCTCAACTACGATTTTTGAAAAATTCATATTATTTTCAGAGTTACAATCAATTGTAATAATGATCGGCGTTTTTTACTTAAAATTTCTCACTTCTGTTGTCGTAAAACATGGATAAATCTACTTCTAAGTTATATATTTCAAAACTTTTACTTGAGTCTCTGTACAGAGGTCTGAGTTATATACAGGCGAAATATTATTATAATAGAAGCATTTTTCACAAGAGGAGAATATTTTGAAAATGGGTCATTCTATGTTCATTTTTTGTCAAAATATTGTACTTAAATAATTCTTTATTGTAATACTATTCTTAGAACAATTTTATGTACATTTTCTAATCTCTAAGTGACACTAAATATTATCCATTTATACGCTTTTGCAAAATCACGGTGTTCCGAACGTAGTTGGATACCTTTAAAAATACCCCCCGAAAAAGAGTTTAAATACTGTGATGAATTTTGCTTCATTCAATGTTGTTTTGATCTTATAGTATCTCCCCCCCATTGTCCTCATGATATGGCCTGCGTCAAATACCTATGATATATATATATGGCTCGGAGAGGGAAAAAAGGTTGAGTACCCCTAATCTAGCCCTTTACCATGATGAATTTTGTGGGCCTCCATTTGACAATGCCAATCAGGTGACATTAGCATCAACAACAGGAATGGAAGGCATGGACAGCAGCAGGGAAGTTTATAAAGTCGGAAGCCAGCTCAAGTCCTTGCCATTTGAATATGGCTAAAAATTACGAGTTTCAGGGCCACTAGTTCATGTTTATCTCGAAATGTGAACGTATTTCTTAAGATTATATTGATTTTCAAGCAGAAAGGGAAATTGTAATAATAATTTACGTCTGTATTTGATTGATTGTTCATTAATGTCGCAATCTGAAGCATCACGTGAGATATTGTGAAGTATCACGTGACGGTGTGTCGCGACCCGTCGGCCGCGGGTATGAGAGGGTTCGAATAAGAAACAGACATGACCTTGTGAAGCCCCCGCCCGTGGGGACACATGTTTTACACTATCTACGCGACCTGTTTCTGTGGGGAAGAACGAAGAACCACTCAAATAATTCATTCTAAAATCTGCTTATTAAGATCTTAGTTTAAACAATACACAACAGTAATAATCTAAGTAAGATGATCTAGAATGAGAAGACGCAACACGTATTACCAAATAATCACGCAATTGACCACTGAATCTAACTTTATATATTAATTCCTATCTCACTACTATATGCACTTTCCTTATAGCTAAAATAAATTCGCTTACCGCTGTATCCTAAATAAACAGCTACGTCTTTAGTATTTCTGTAGTCGCTTTAATGCGACAGTGTTCCTTTTAGTCTCGAACCCACTTTTGGTTCGTCTGTACCGGCAAGGCTAGGTTAATTCTCAGAATTAGGATTCTTCTAAATTTTATCTCAAATCACTTTACAGCTATCTCTCTACTTAGCGACTTCACTTCCCACTTAGCAATCACTTCTGCACGTATACATAGACCCAGACATAGACCTCGCTCTACTGCTAACTTCCAATATATATATATATATGATTCCTAATTTACATAACCACGTTCTTCTTCTTGAGTTGGTTGGAAAGAATTGCCATTCTGGCCCCAAAGAATCCAAGAGGACTGTTAGTTGAAATCGCGATGAAAGCCCCGTCACAACCTAAAGTTAACTACTTTTAATCAGCCTTAGATCTTATAAGAATTTTTAAGAATGCATTCTGATAACTGAACCCGAGGATCAATGAAACTTATTAATCCTATTAGATATATAGAAGCACTTATTTTAATTATTCTCTTGAACGCCCCTGTTTCAAACTTCCTAAGTCGTCAGCCGTAAGGTGAACATCTTCCATCTTTCTATAAATCCTTCCCTTTGTATTAAATATTACGAAGGCCGACCACCGTTCGCTCATACTATGATTTCTGCTATTAACTCTCAACCATTACCTCACCTTCTCAATGACTGGCGCTTAAATAGAAGTTTGCATTTGCGTAAAATCGAGTCTTCTCTACGGAGAGTGGTTTTCAACTAAAATCACAGTTAAAAAGAGTATTTTCCCTAAGAGAATTAGTAGAAGCTCGAATAGAACCCGTAACAGGTGGATTTTATAATTTTGAACCGTTCTGAAGTGACAAGGATCTGATCTGTCTTCCCTCTCTCTAAACTTCCACACCACGTCAACATGAGGTATTTCAGTCATGACAGATTTAGTATTTTTCATTGCACGAGAAATATTTAATTGTATCAGGAGCCCAAACCCCAAATCAATTTTTGAGAGGAGGGAAAAAAATTTCTTTTGTGTGTGTGTGTGTGAATTTTTAGAAACGCAATCTCTTAGGGGAAATGTTCTGTTTTTAAAAGGAAAAGTAAAAATATTATTTAATAGTGTCCGTCACACACACACATTTCACACAAAGCAAGTTTTGATTGAATTTAATATAAAAAAAACTCTTAAGAAAATTAAAAAAAACATTAAGAAATATTTTTATTATTATTTCTAATGGCAGATTATGAAAAGGTAACATTTACGAAATATTTCGCTATATTTTAATTTGTTACTAGTAACAGAGGTAAATATTTTTAAAATGAAATCATCATCTCAACATAAGTGTAAATATAAATGTTTACATTTTTTGTTTGAAGTTTGGAAAAATTTTAAACATGCCCTTTTAACTTTGGTTAATTCTGAAACTGATATAAATTTGTGAAGATTTAAAAATTAACTATAAGCGGAGTTACGCGTTGAAGAATTTTTTTTTTACGACTCAGGAGTTGTTTTTTGCTATTTTATGATTATAAATATTTCTTTATTTATGTGTGGCACACATCTTATATTCAATAAATAAACATTTTGAAGGTTATTTCTTTTAAAAAAAAGTTTCTCTAAATATGCTCAACTCGGGCAATTGCGAAGACTAACCATTATTAATCACACCGATAAATGGAACTCTGGAACATTATTATACACTTATAGTTATGACTTTGGAGAGTTCGAGAAAGCATGCGCAGTCTCCCAATATTTACTGGCTCGATTCACCGGGCGTATGGAATCTGTATCAGGGTTGGAATGTGCCATCGAGAGGCGTAGTCGCAACCGCCGAGTGGAAATTGTAACAGACGGACTACCAATGGGAGGGAAGTGCCATCTGTGACGTCGACGCACTTTGTAACCAATGGGCGAGTGGGGGCGTGTCTCCGTACGCGGGATCTTCGACTTGGGGGAACTCGTCCCGGGATTTGTTTGTGGATGAGTTGAGAGAAGTTTGTGAACTCGGCTGTTGCTGCTTTTGTATCGTTGGTCCCTCGATGAGCATCCCAGGCCGACCTGACGGCGGCAGAACCGCACCTCGCTCCTCCGCGGCCTGGCCGGGGCCCGGGGCCTTGTCCGGTGGCCCCGGGCAGCCGACCCCGAGTCTGCTCCTGCGGTCGGCAGAGCGCTACCAGCGCACCCCCAAGTGCGCTCGCTGCAGGAACCACGGGGTGGTGTCGGCGCTTAAGGGCCACAAGCGCTACTGCCGCTGGCGGGATTGCGTGTGCGCTAAGTGCACGCTCATCGCGGAGCGTCAACGCGTGATGGCCGCTCAGGTGGCCCTTCGCCGCCAACAGGCCCAGGAGGAGAACGAGGCGAGGGAGCTGGGGTTGCTCTACGGGTGCCACGAAGGCCTGCTGGCCATGCATAGGGCCGGGTTCACCTTCTCTGCTGCCATGGCGCACATGCTGGGAGGGAGGAGGGCGGGGGAGGCGCCGTCCTCTTCAGCCGCGGCACCGGCAGCAGCACCCTCAGGTAAGAAAACCCACCTTTTCTACCTACCTACCTTGCGTAACCTCATCCATGTCCAACACTCCATTCCATCCCTTGAGTCCCTCTGATCCTGTAGAAAAACGACAAAGTTAAAAAAAATAGGGAATTCTGATGTTAAATACTTCGATAATGACTTAATAGCCTCGTTATAAGTACGCTAACATAGCTACTCCATTAGTGTCCTTAAAATGTTCACATGTTACAATTAATGTCAACCCGGGGACCAATATGAAAGATTGATATTTCCCTTTGAAATACTGGCGGGAACACACAATCCAATCATTGAAAGGTAAACGTCCCCAAAGTAACATAATAGCTTGATTTAAAGTAAAAAAAAATATACTATTCATTCATATGCCCCTATATAGGTTCTAATCATAATTCAGGTTAATAGTTTAATGTAAGAAAAAACGTATCGAAAAACTAAATTTCAAAATGTACTTTTAAAGCGGAGCATCAGTGTGAAATGAATAGATAAGCTTTTAACTTGTTTTTGAAAATTTGGACAAATTAAAAAATTAACAATTTAAAATCGAAGTTAAATTAGAACTAAATGCAATGCTAAAAATTTATCGGTCTCAAAGAAACTGACATTGCTATTCAAGAATTAATCATAAGGCTGTAAGCTCGAATCCACTAATAATCGTTGCGTTCAAGAAGAGGGGGATTGCTTCACGTTAAATTTAACAAGACCTTACAACTTTTCCTCTGATACTGTTATCAGTATTGAGAGTATACCTATCATTTAATTTTGTTTGTAAATAAATGACTAAATAATTCCCCAAAAGGTTCTTAATCCACTCAGATGTGATGTTAGCAATATTGAAGTGCACAACTAAAGTCAAATGTCTGTATTAAAAATACTATAATCAGGCAAAATTTAACCAATTGTGCAAATTAATAAATCTCTTCTTTTCCCGAAATACTCCATTTGTCACTTTCTTCTGGAATGGAGATATACATTGCATTTTTTGTTCAAAACATTTGGTCAAATTGGAAGAAAAGAACAAAATCACTTGTAAGTGAAAAACGAATGCAGAGAAAACCAAAGTATTACCAAAATTTTTAAAGCTTTACCAGGTCGTTGTAAATAAGCGTAACACCAAATTCATAAATCTAATATCTTATTCAGTCACCTTCTTACGTATAAATCACATTTCATTTAATATATTGCAGTATTTCCACGCATATTTCATAAATTTATTGTGTTTACAATGCATTGCATAAATTTCATGGAAATGGAAATTTCATCGAACCTATTTGCATAAATTCCATGGGAAAAAAATATTTCGAAATTCTTAATTTCATCATCCTTTTAGAATGTAAAGTATTTCTAATTCGCTAGTTCTTTTGAAGGTTGCAGTATTTACAAAATATATTTTAAGAATTTCAAGAGGGGAGAGGTAAAAGGAAGCGAAAGGTATGAATGCCTTTTAATAGCATACAGTAGGTTGTGGTTAACATATTCCTACTAAACAAAGGGTTTTAAAAAATCAAAATAGTTTCACCCAAGAAGCTAAATTAGTTCCTTTGATTTAAGAAAAGTAAGATTGATTTATCTCATTCCCAAAAATATATTAATGTACCATCTCTAGAAAAATATAGTGCGGTAAAGGGTTAATCCTTTTTCTTTATTGTTACTATAACGCTCCAGGCACCAAGCATTAGAATCAAGGAGTACGCTAGTATTGTGCACAAATCACTGAATTCATTTAGCGAGATTGCACTTATATATTTGAAAGATGCTCAGTATTTAAATTATTCTTTATACACAGTATTTGAAAAATCCTTAAAGAAATTTAAAGATTAAAAAAAAAATTCTTAACTAGACCCCTTACTTTTTATTTTGTGTTTGATTTCTGTTGTGTAATATTGGCACCTTTGCTATTGGCTGGTGTCTTGTCATGGATAATAATTAAATAGGACCAAAGGTCCTATAGACAGCCTCAACAATCTGTGAATGCAGTCATTTTCGTATAAGTCAAGGGTGAGCATCAAGTCGATCGCGATGGACCAAGACATTTTAGGGCGACCGCCTAAAGATTAGCAGTTAGTCTGCATACTTTCAGTAAATATGTACCAAAATATTCAAGATTGACTAAGTCTTCTACTGATTATAAATATAAGCACCAAATTGAGATAAAAATGTTTTATTTTTTAATGTATTTTGAATTGCTTGATCATAAATGCATAATTTGGTATTATTATTACAAGTGGTATATTGGTTATTATTCTATGGTATTATTATTGGCTATTATTATTATTATTACTAGTGGTATATTGGCTATTAATGTATGTATGCTATTATTATTATTACTAGTGGTATATTGGCTATTAATGTATGTATGCTATTATTATTATTACTAGTGGTATTGAAGCTATTATTATTATGTTTGTATCTTACGTTTTGTTTTAAATGCGGTTTTAAAAGTATGTGTTTTTTTATTTTTGTTATGTAGGTAAGTACATATTCCGTATTTATTATTAAGTTATAATAAATATTGCAGATCTTTTTCGTACCTCACCACACCTACGCCACTGGGTGGATCGCAACACCTTAAAAAAAATTAGAAGTAGCCCGTAACCTGGAAAAATCTGCCCACCCCTGGTATAAATTCTCACGGGGGTTGTTGCTAAGGTGCTGCAATTTTGCCAGAATGGCATAACAGGAGTAAAGATGTTCTGTGTTAAGCTCCGTGTCGTGGCAGTGTGTTTGCAGAACGAGTACTTTCTTGTCCCGTTCTTTTGAATTTGCATGCCTTTAAAGTGGCATGCTCTGAGCCTCGATTTGACGTTTGCTATTTACATGCATAACATGTTAGTCTAATCACACTAGCAATGAAAAATTTGGTTTGGATGTCGCGCCAAACGCAGCTTTTCTTACAACCTGTGGCTGAAGTGGTTTTAATGCAGGAGCTGGAATGAAGTCTCAGAAAATATTTGAAATTAGTATAAGAGTTATTTTTTGCATCGTATTTAATAAAATGAACATTCAAAACAAAAAATAAAAAAAATAATATAATTATTTAAAACCGTACTCAATAAAATAAGAATTCTCGAAGCTCAGAAAGCGATTGGTTGAACCGATACATTTGAAACTGTGTAAAATGTCTGCACCGATTAAATATTTCACAGTGAATATGTTTTAGCCTGATCAATAACTGCCAAATGATTCCTAGTTGCGCATATTTTTAGGGGAAATGATTCTATTTCTCTCTTTCCCTCAGGAACTCCAAACATAAATGTACCTAAATCTAGATTAGGGATGGGCAAACTTTTCCAGGGTATGGGTTACTTCTAATTTGTTCAAAGTGTTGCGGTCTACCCGATGGCGTAGGTGTTATGAGCTAAGAAAAAGGCCAACAACATTCATTACAATTTAATAATAAATACGGAGAATATGTACTTACATACATATATATGTATATAACTATAATAAAAAAAATCTTACACCTTTAAGACCCCGCGTTTTAAGCAAAACGCGTGATCAAACATAATAATAATAGTCACAAATATAATAATATCAAATGATGCATTTATTATCAAACAATTCAAAATAGAGAAAAAATAAAGCATTTTCATTTAAAGCTAGTGCTCATAGTAATAGTCATAGAAGAGTTAGTCTACATTCTGTCAGCCAATCTTGAATATTTCGGTATGTAATTACTTACTGCTAATATTCAGGCGGTCATCCCAAAATGTCTTGTTAGTCCACCCGGTCGATCTCGATCGACTAAATGCTCACCTTTGCTTTAGAGAAAACAAAATTCTGATCAATATAAAGTAGATATTACTTTACACTTGAAGAATGTACCATTCCATATATTACCATCCTTTATAGTAAATTAATGAATTAGAGTTCATATGTTTTTTCTACACACATTACGCTTATCATAAAACAAAGATTGGAAAACTGAATCAAAATTATTTAATTATCTTTGACTATGAATGTGCATATTGCCTGCGTTTAATCAGAAAACACTACTTAATAATTAAAAGATAAATAAATTAACTTTTCATTCTTTGTCTCTCACTTTGTCGAGTTTTCTGTAAAAGTTTACCATTATTTCGAATGAACATTTCAGATTATTTTCTCTATAAAGTGTGTATTTTTTCAAATATTTATTTTTAGTTCAATGTTATGTTATAATACCCATTTTTTTAAAATCTTTTATTTGGTATAATTCAATAATTATCCAGGCTTTATTGAGCAATTATTTTGGCTTATTAATCGGTGAAAAAATAATATGCTCATAACGTTGATATATGCCCTTTTATGATCTAAGAACTATATATATATATATATATATATATATATATATATATATATATATATGTAGAGTAATTAAATTATAAGATAACTTGTATAAAACTAATGAGACTTGATCGTTGTGCTTTTATTTTCGGAACTGTTTTTGTATTTGTTTTTATTTAGCACTAGTTTGATTATTTTTGAAATTGATTGTATAATTAAAAAACTTCAAAATATATACTCCTTGAAAGTTATACATACTATTATACGGCTTAATGTTGATGGGGCATTGAGAGGAACATAAATTGTATGTATGGTTCAAATTTTTATTTACGTGAATACCTTATTCACTTTTTATTTGAAAACTACTTTATTGATTAAATGCTTTCTTAGCTAAAATAAATATCCACTACATTATTTAACCACTATATTTTTTAAAATGCTTATTTTTTTTCTTTTAAGTTTGAATAAAAATGTATCACTACAACATAAAAAATAAATTTGAGTATATTAAGTTATTTGATCTTTTTTTTATTTGCATTTTGAAATTTTAAGAAAAATCGGTTAAGCAAGTGTAATATTTTTGAAAGTTATTAAAATTGGATTTGAATATTAATTTCAAATATTTAAAATGATATAATTATTCTGTGATAGGATCAAAACGGTTTATATATCAACTACTTTTTATTTCGATATTTTTTTTGTTTGAGAAATACTTTGTTAACTATTTGAATTATATATTTTTTAAAAAAGAACTACATAATTTTTTACTTCATGTTATTGCACGTTTAAATGTCAAAGATGGTTAGTTTAATACATGCCTGAAAATAATTTTACTCTCTCTTTCCCTTTTTTTTCTTCCAAAAAGATTTAGTAACTGTTTAAAGGAGCGCATTGTTTCATTTTTAATTTGAATAAAATATTAATGTTAAAAAGAGGTTATGATTATGTTTTACTATATATTTTCTTGCTTTGAATTCTAAATGTTTTCGTAAAAATTGAGCTTAAGATCTATTGGGATCGATTTTTATTACTTTAAAAATTAAATTTAAGCTATTCTTGCATTATAATAAATTCAAATAATGTAAAAGCCCCCGTGATGTAGCTTACCAAAAATCTTTACGAAATAAATATTGATTTACATAATAAATCCTCTTTGATAAATTAAGCAAATTTTATATCGAATCTGTAAGAAAAGTAGAGAGCTTTTTTAAACTAACACTGAGCTTGAAAAATTACCCCATTCAAAAATTTTTAATATTTATTTTAACTAATTTACCTCTAATTTGACTCTGTTTTTTTACTTATTGATCGGAAGTACTATAAGGATTTGTTTCCGCTGATTGTGAAGAATATTTTCAGTGTGTACATAAAAGGGCAAACTACAGAAGATTTCATCAACAAATTGTGCTGATTTCTGTATTGAGATTAGTGGTAGTCTAGCAAAAGCTATCTGGGAAATCTACATTCTTTGCTCATCTATACATTGAATTAAACAAAAATATTAAAACAGAATGTTTGAAAAATTTCTCACATTATCGTTTAATTCCTGTGTACATTTCTAATTGACAGTTTTAACGTGATAAATTTAAATAATTTGCTATGCATAGCGCAATTAATTTTAAGTATTTCAAAAGAAAGGCATTGTGATTTTTCTTTTTAAGATATATTTGAAATTCATTTATTAAAATTGAATTTAAAGAATCAGTAGAACTTATTCTTATGAGAAGATTTAGTTATTTTTGCTATTTTTCAGAAGTAAACAGGACTAATTTATAGAAGTATTTTACTTCACCAAATTAAATCAAAAAACATAGCTATTATAATGATTTAAAAGTGTTATGATAAATCTTTGGAAGTATTCTTTGGGATATGCATATATATACATCATGGTATTAATCTATTTAAATAGATAAATCTTTAATTTTAGATTATATTAATTTTGAGCTACTTCCCGCGTGTTGCTTTAGAGTAGTTGCTTTTATCGTATAATTTTAATCTTTTTAAATCATTGATTTGTATTACTATAGATATTAAATTAAATTAAAAAAAATTGTGAAGGACGACCAAAATCTTGTTTTAATTTTACTACTGTTTATAATAAAATTCTTAAACCATTTATTCCAATTATGTGATTTAAAATAAATCATTATTAAATACTTACAACATGTAACTAAGATTTGAAATTTTTTAATCTATTTTAGAATTGTTTTTTAATTGATACGTAAAATATTAGCATATATTATTTCTTTCAAATTTAGCTATTCCTCAGTTTAAAAAGGGGTTTCTAGTAGTCAATTAAGTACATTTGATGGCGAAGATTTGCTGAGAATTTTCTTAAAAAAAGAATCTTTGATCTATTTTTTGAATTGGTTATTTTAAGTATCGGAAAATCACAAATGAAAACATGTTGATTATTCATATTATTCGTTTTTGATTCAAAATTCATATTTAGAGATAGAAAAAAGTGCCCATGGAGACACTACACTACATTTCTAAAATAGCCTGAGTATATCTAAAAATCTGCAAAATCTATATCATTAATGTAAAGTATTATTTTTAGCTTTATAAAATAATTTATAGTTAGTTACATTATTCAAACTTGTATGGGTGTTAATGGTATGTGAATGTAAACATTTTTCTTCAATTGCCTCTTATAACTTTTTTTGCTAACGATATGTTTTAGTGATACAGATATTCAGTCCATAAATCTAAGCTGTAACACTACATTAATATTTAATATTTTAGCTTTATCGGGAAAAATTAAAAATACTTCAATGAATGATATTGTGTCAAATAAAGGACGTATATTGATTTTTTTAGCTGTGGGTATCTTTTTTTAAATTTCCGTTTTGCTCGGTAAAATGTTAACAAGAAAATATTTTAACCGTCAAAGAACAGCATTGTATAAATATCCATAATCAAAAAGGAATATCCAAGAAAATAAATTCTTTCAATTTAAAACGGTTTCACAAGCGCTGTAACTTTTAATAAAAGTATGTAGTTTTAGATTTTGGACACTACTGCCATATTTAAATGATTTATCTTTTAAACATTCATTTTCATAACGTTACATTAGAAATCATATACATATACTTAAGGTATTACACTTATTGTTTTAAGAAAATCTATCAAACTGTACAATAATTTTAAAATCTATTGATTCTAGAAACATAAATAAAGTGGAGAGTTTTTTGTAGTTCAAGTCCCATTAAAAATATATATTGAAAATAAAAGGTATTCGAATATGCGTCATTTTTAGTAAAATAAAACTAAAATGTATGTAAAATAATACCTCGACTTCGCTACCCCTGCTTACGTGATCCCGAAGTTTCGTGATTTTTAAATCTCGTCGATTCATCTTTTGCTTACGAGCGGTTTCCCCCTTCCCCCATCACTGAAACTCAGACGGAATCAACGCCAGAGCCTGATGAAATTGGCAATTTGATTGAAGTTGTCGATCTTACCAAACAAATAAATTTAGAAGTGGATAGTGATAACGTTGAATAACTGCTGGATTCCCACAATCATGAGTTGACAATTGTTGAGCTCATAGAAATGCATGAGCAACAGCAAGACCTTGAAGAACTGGAGTCTTTAGGTGCAGTTCAATCATAACATCAAATGATGGTTGGGAATTTGATAGACCTCAAATTAATTGAAAAAGGGTTCCAAATTTTAAAAAAATATCAACTCCCCAATGAAGATTATACTTGTTTCAACAAAACAAGGAATGAAAAGAATATTAGCCAACTCCGAAGAAATTTTGCGTGAGAAACGAGTTCGTTCAGCCGGCAGACTACTTTGTTAGATTTTATGAAACCTTCTACATCAAAATAACTTCAGTTTGCGATTTTGTATTACATCATTTTTCTAAATTATTACTTTCTTTCGTCCCCAATCTCAAACAAAAGTAATTTGTATGTATTTGTATGCGAAATTATACCCCGACTTACGCGGTTATCGCTCAGTCCTACCTATCGCGTAAGTTCGGAGTAATATTGTATATTATTTCTAGCAACTTTATTCATGATTGAATACATCATGCGAAAAAGAAAAACACTACATTTAAATGATGAATAGAGAAGGCATATGATTCATTTCTCAGTTAAACCGTTTGAAATGCATAGCCTAAAAGCCAACATGTAGAATCCATATTAAAGCTCTGAATGTGATACAACTGCGCTAACTTGAAAAGATATCTCGACATTGAAATATATACATGGGATTGCGTCATTTTAAAGGATAAATTTGAATATAATTTTCCTCAAAATACTGAAAGTTATGTAAACATCTGGATACCATTTATTGTTTTTTAACTTCAAATTTAATTCCCATAAAAATTCTCTCTAAAAATATGCTCATTCTCTTAAAAAATGCAAAAAATATGCTCATTCTCTTAAAAATGTGCAAACAAAACAGGCAATTAAAATAAATAAGATAATTTCTCATTGCATTAATACGTATTGGTATTTTTTAAGGAAAAATATCATATAAGGACAAAATCACGACGTGATTACCTGCCATCTTTAGAAGTATTTGCACCCACGTAAATTATTTGGGTTACTTTTTATTTCCTTACTGTTTCATCGCATTCAGTTTAATTTTTTATTCCTTTCCTCTTTTCTTTCTAATTTATTCTGAATATGTTAAATTTAATGCGAGTTTATCTGAGCTCTAATTAAAACAATTAAAATTCCGTTATGTTTAATTTATTAAAACTATTCTGAATGAGAAAGTAAGTCAGAATTACTGATGTATTTTTTAATATATTTTTCAATATTAAAGAAATAATTTAAATAGCTGATAATATATTCTCTGCAAAAACAGGGAGAGAAATTTAAACCAAATTAAGGTAAATATGACAAGGGTAAAATGAATAGAGAAGTTATTAATAAATTATTTGTAGTTGTCAGAACAATCTTTATCACACAACGGATTATTCAATTAACGTAAACTTTTTCAATTTAGTTCAACAAACTTTATTCAGAAAATTGTAAAAAACATTAAAAATATTTTATTACTACTATTATTTTTTTAATTATTTTTAAAAATTTTAAGGATTTTGAATTTTTTTAAAGGAAAATTGAATTAAAATTTAAAGATTTTCTATTTCTGTGTGTGTTTCATAATAATGTTCGATTTTTGCAGACTTTACTTTTCAAACATGAAAGGTAATTTTATTTCTCTTTCTTTCGCTTTTTTGTTTTTACAATTTTGCTAGATTTATATTTTGCTGTAAAAACAAAAATAAAACAATTGCGCTAATTAATTGCACAACCGGAATTTTCTGGATTAAAAATATGAAAATCAGACTTTTGAGTTACATCAAGGTATTCTAAAATTTCTCATCCTTTCTAGAGCAACATTACGCATCTAAAAACTGTAAGCTACCATTAATTTCGTTATGATTACTTTTAGCGAACTTATTTCGCCCTATACTTCCAAAATTAATTTTTTAACTGCCTAATTTTGAATATATAATTATGTACGGAGCCATTTATTAAAGATTTATGTGTTTGAAAAAAAAAGTATTGTTCAGCAATGAGTTGCTTAGTTAATATCTTCCCACGTTATTTTTTAGTTAAAGTATTATACTTCCAAACTAAGAAAACCAAGGCTCATTTTTTACATTTTCTGCTCAAGTATTACTTTAAACAACGAAAGAAAATTAAAAAAAAATTTGTTATTAATTCCCCAAATCATATTTTTGCGAAGCATTCTTCATTTTATGTTCGCATGTATTTATTATAAATTCGTACAAGCTCGGGAAAAGCTAAGTCGCTCGTTTTTTAACTATTTAATTGTTATTTTTTAACATTTTAATGTCATATTTGTATTATGAAGTTCAAAAAACATTAAGAAGGGGGAAGGGTAAGAGAAACAGAAAGTATTACTCATATTTTAATTAATCATTAAAAATTTTTTAATACGAAAAGTTTTTCTTCTCTTTTTCTGATATGATTAATTTTGAATAAATGCTTTATAAAACAAACGAATAGGAAAAAGAATAAAATCTACTTTTTACATATTCTGTTTTATTTACATAAGCAAAATTATTTTTGATAAAGGAAGTGTGCAATTGAAAAAAGAAACAAATCTTATTTCTATCTTTCTTCAGAACAAAAAATTCATGATCTTAAGTACACCGTTTATTTTTTCTATTAATTGAATTTTTAAACTGACGAGAAATCTAGTTCACATTTATTTTATTCGTTTCGTTTCTTTCTGTTAATCTTACATTACTTTAAAAAAAAAGAGTTCTTCATAACACATGCTTTAACGTAGTAATCTTTCTTTTAATTTGTAAATTCTGCAAATGTTTTCCATTAAGTTTCTAGTATAACATGGAATATGTAGCTTTTAGCTCGTTCGGAAATAAGAATGTGTCATATTTCTACAAAATACCTCGAATTTTTATCATTTTCAAGAGAGTGAGCGGCTATGTGGCTAAACTGTGTATAATTAAAAGGCTTTGCAACAATTGCGACTGCATTGATGTAAACTGCATAGTCTATGTTTCTGGATTAACAAAGGCTTGTTTTTCTTCATAATTTGTTGAAGATATTTCGATAATAGATAAGAATACAAGCATTTGCTAATCGACAAACATCTAAACATAATCTAGATGAGCATTCTTTTAATAACTTAATTGAAAATGTTATTCTATTGTTTAATGATCAATTACAAGCCCATGAAAAAATATTTTGTACATTTTATACAGATTTAATTATACAAATGTTGTTATAATTACACAGCTCTATTTGATTTCTTAATTATTTATGGTCATATCTTGGTGGATGGGGTAAATAACAATAAAAGGAAATTAGGATATAATTAATTCACCCCTAATATATATATATATATATATATATATATATATATATATATATATATATATATATATATATCCTAATATTAATTCTCTCTCTATATATATATTGTCTAAATTAGCCCAATTAATATTTCTTTCACTAATATTAATAATTACTAATACAATATATTCAAAGGACAATAAAAAAGATATATAAATTTAAATTTTCAATTTTATTACTAATTATTGTAACTATTTTATTTATTTTCAAAATAATTTTAAACTCTGCAATTTAAAATAATTTTTGGGGTATGAGTAGTTTCTTTCTTTAAGAAAATGTGCTGCACGCAGTTGTGTTTTGTTTAAAAGGATAAATGAAATAGGGTGAAAATTAAAAGTGATTTGAGGGAATACGTATTTAATTTGTACAATTTTATTCAAATAATGATGCAATTGATCATTGTTAGAATAAAAGTTGGGTGAGAAAGAGAACTTTTGACGTAGGAAAGGGCTTTGCTGCATCATCAAATGTATAGATATAAATATCTTTAAGAATTAATACATTGCTAGATATATTGTGTTTGTAATCTGATTTTTTAAAACTCCCATTATGAAAAAACGTTGGAAAATGTCAAGAAAGCAATTTAATCAGAAAAATATTGCATTAAGTTACGTTAAATTACTGAATACATTACGCTAAAATTACTTTAAATCAATACGTCAAACTCCATTGAAAGTCAGAGACGTAAACAAATAGTTTCCCTTTTAGAAAATTTAACCAGAAGTTAAAAATAATTGTAACTTTTTCTATTTCTTTCGGTAAAAATTCATTTATATATTTGAATATCAACCGCAAATACATTTTGAATACCATTTCTGATACATTATAGATTTTATTGCTTTAAATTTAAGTGGTATTATATTGTTGGAATACATGTACTATTTTTGTTGTTTGATAAACATTTAAAGAAGATCATAGTATTAGAAGTATAGACTATATTAACTTGCTATTTATTTATGTAATATCCACAAACACCGACGCATTGTAACTTAGCATAGTTCTATATGTTTTTCTTAATTTTTATAATTGGATCTATGTTTAATAAATAGTGTATTTAATTTGAGCTTTTTTTCTGCAAATATTCAACATCTGAATAAGCAGCAAATAATTTAAATAAAACAGGGCTTACACTCATATTTGCGAATATTAAAAAGAACTTTTTGAAATTAATTTCATGTAATAATTGCAATTTTTTAAGAATGAGTGTATTTTTTGTTTATAGCTTAATTTACCTAAAAAAACGATAAATTAATTCATTTTTTTTTTGAGTATCCGAGTAAAAATAAACTTTGCATCATTTAATGAAATTTACGACAAAAAAAATTCCATAATAGAAATATTATAGTTAATGTACAGTGTTCCGAGAATTTAGATCAGAGCAATTCACGTTCTTCTCGTGATAAAAATATGACATTTACTCCCCCCCCCCTAGCCAATTTTTGAACAAAGGACTTGGTAGTCGGCTAGCAGAATAAATCTCTTCCTGATTGGTGGTTTCGAGGCTCTGTTCCACCAAAGGCGGTCTTTTGAAATAGTAGGTAGACGACAAAGATCTCTGCCTTGAGATTGACATTTGGCGAAAGAAGCGAAGTTGTCTCATCGTCATTTGATTCTTAGTTTATGCTATATTACATAAATGTTAAGGTATCCGACTACGTTCGGAACCAAGATTTTCAAAAGCGCATAAATGGATAATTTTCATGATATTTAGTGTCACTTACATTAGAATATATTCATAAAATTGTTTTAAGGACATTGTTACAAATTTTTTTTATTTAAATACAATATTTTGGCAAAAAATTAACTTAGAATTATCTTTTTTCTAAATGTTCTCCTTTTGTGAAAAATGCGTCTATTAGAATAATATTTTGCCTGTATATAGATCAGACCTCTGTTCAGAGGCTCAACTAGAATTTTTGAAATATATAACTTAGAAGTGGGTTTATTCATATTTTACGACAACAGAGGGGAGCAATTTTAAGAAAAAAAACCGCGAATAATTATTTCAATGGGTGGTAACTCTGAAAATAATGTGAATATTTCAAAAATTCTAGTTGAGCCTCTGTAGAGAGGTCTGAGCTGTATACAGGCAAAATATTATTATAATAGAACTATTTTTTACAAAAGGAGAACATTTTGAAAAAAGATTATTCTAAGTTAATTTTTTGCCAAAATATTATATTTAAATAAATTTTTTTTGTCAAAATGTCCTTAAAATAATTTTATGCATGTATTTTAATCTGAGCGACACTAAATATCATGAAAATCATCCATTTATGCGCTTTTTTAAAATCACGGTTCCGAACGAAGTCGGATACCTTAATGAATAAGACCCGAATTCGGAATATTTTTTCAGACATAAAAGTACTCCTTTAGATATAATCATTTATTCCATCAAATTCGTCATCTTTATCTTTTATTCATTTTTTTTGGTATAAAATGTGTTTCGCATTTTTTCGCACATACCGTAATACTAAATGAGTTATCCCTTTACATGTTAAAATGAAAAATTGGTTGTTTATGGAATATTTTGAACTTTTAAAACGCTTTATTACTAATGTATGACTTATAATGTGCTAGATTTCCAAGAAAATGGTGGCATTTTTCTGTCTAAATATGTGCTCCGTGTTTAGTTCAGGCTCTTGTACATTTGGAGAACAGTCTTAAGGCTGTTTTTGTTAAAACAGCAGGATGTTACCTCGGAGCTTCCTTATTTCCTTAAAATGTAAAATGCTTCAACATTTTAACTTCGCTAGTACTTAGAAAGTATTACAGTGTTAAATATACAACTCATTTCTGTATTTAAATATATCTAAAAGCTGCCATTCTTGCTCTAAGAAATGGATAGTTTACTTACGACAGTCTATTTTTATATACTACAAGCTTTTTTTACCCAAAATATTAAATTAAAATTGTTAACATTTATCATAATTTCAACGATGCATTTTGAGTACAATTTTAAGCTGTCATTATAGAATCTTATTGTAAACCTTACAAGAACAGTTATAAAGTGACAAATAAGAAATAAATAAAAATAAAATTTTGAATTGCTATGCAACACTTTTTTGGAAACTTGCCGAACTTTTCTTCCTTTCATTATTCCTTAATAATGTAAGGAAGTCATTCCTTTTTGAGGTATTCGCATTAGCTTTTATAGTTTTACAGTATTTTTATTTCTAAAAAGAAAAGTCTCTCTTCCAAAACGAATCCGAATGTTTTAAGTTTTTGTATTACGTATTATGGGCGAGATTCCTCACGTATTTACTTCCCACGTACAATTAGGTTTTCTTTTACTTATTCTTTCTTATAAGCATTTGTAATAAACCTGTTAACTAAAAAAAATCATTATTTTTCGAGACACATCAATAGAAAAAAGTCTTACAAATAACTCCTTTAAGGTATTCGACTACTTCTTACAACTTCTTTAAAAAAATAAATAGAGATATGGGGATTTTTTTGTGGGTTTTAGATTTATTTAGTACATTTTTAAAAATATGTGCCAAAATTAAGAAGAGAAAAAGAAATTATTTTTACTAAAATGGGGAAAAATGGGTAAAAATTGACAAAAAATTACATAAATGGGCCCATTCTGCACAGAAAGTTTATGAACAAATTTTCAATCTTAATGTGTTGCTTTGCTATTCATTTTTGAAACGACCTTCAGGATAAGAGATGTTTTAATTTTTACAAAAATTAGAGCGCTTTATCTTACTCATTACTACTGTTTTTTTTAAGCAACTTCATTATATGAAGTTGCTTAAAAAAACAGTGATTATATTCTCATAAGGGACTGTAAATTTTGTAATAAAACAGTGATTGATAAATCTGAAGGTTAAAACACTTCTGCTATTATACAAAACATACACAGAATTTCAGATAGTTATTTTCAAAACTCCTTGAGAAATCGCTGTCCCCGTTTGAGCATTTTTAAATAAACACATTTCGACTAAAACGCATTTTAAAGAACGACATTTTGCTTAAAGTAGTGGCATCTAATTTTAATAAAACACTTGTAGTTTTTGTTCTAGCGAATGGAAAATAATAAAACTTAGTAACTTTATAAAGCTAATAAGATGTTCTATAAAATAAAATCATAAAAGAATTTGTCAATTTTTGCCAATATTCAGAATTTTAAGGTAGTCGGATATCTTAAAAAACACTCTGAAATTGCATCGAACGCACAATCTGTGTCTTTTAAACAAAGTCCGACAGCGTTGACTTCAAGCTTTGACAGCCAAAGCCAAATGTTTCTTCCGAATTATTATTCATTTATTCCTTTTTTAATGTTTTCCAGCTTTTAAAAATTTCTTTGAACCATTTTTTTTAAACGCGACTACAACTATTCCTTGATAATAAAACAAAGAACCTTTCCAAACTCTCGGATGACGCCATCATGCTTAGGATGGCAATTGCAAATGCCACAGACAAGATGAAATATTTTGCATTGCAATTGTAAACTTTATACAACAAGCTAGGTGCTAAGATGTTCTATGTAGAGTGAAAATAATATATCATTAAATTTTTATCAAAGTTACATAGAAAATTAAATTATAAATTTTCCAGAACCAGCAATTTTATGATCGAAAATGGTAATTACCGTATTTATTCAAATCCAAGCCGCACTTTTCCCCCAACGTTAATGTTGCTCAAAATTGGAACCAGCTTAGAATCGAAAACAGAAAAATTAATTGGACGGCGGGGGGGGGGGGGAGCTGAACATGATACTGACGATTAGAACAAAAATATATGTATGTATTTAAAAATTTTTAATACTGATAAAATAAATGAATTATTCATTTCTTATTAATTTTCATTAGCTTTTTTTTTAATTTAGTAAATATCGAATATCGATAAACCACTTTACACTGATTTTTATTTTTTTCACGAAAATGCATTTAGAATTTGGGGGGTGCAGTTTAGATTAAAATATATATGGTAGTTAAAACGGGGTTCATACTCAAATATTTACCTTTTTGAATACAGTCTTAGAAGAGAAATACAACCGAGTTCTAATGAAATTCAGGTTTTAATGACCCATACCGTGCGCGAACAACTGTAGAACCTAAATTGATATTGAATTTTTCGTAAACAAATTAAATAATAGCTGTCTTAGTAATGCAGAATATCGTTTAGAAGTGAACATAAAGTCCAGAATCACGTAGTAATAAAATATGTGCAGAATTCAGCCTTCTCAAATTTGAAATAATTTTAATTTGTACTCAGTTTCATTTGTATTTTCCCCTTGCATGCTGTTTTCTTTTATAATAATTTAACAGAATCACATACAAAAAAAGGAAAATTTAACATGTGTTTCTTGGGGGAAAAATTCATTAAGATCCCTTTCACTACAGTTTTACGTATTAATTTTTTATAGAAGCTATTTTCTCAAATTAGCTTCAGAAAATCGATTTCGTCTACCAATTTGTATTTGTTTTGGTTCCATTTCCTTCCTCTCTTCAAATTGCGTAACATTTGAATGAACTCTTGAATTTTCTTACCATTTGGCGAATCAATGGATTCGACAGATAGTTTTTATACTCAATTGTGTGACTTAGAAATATTCCTTTTATAAATTTTTTGTCCGGTACTTTTTGTCATACGTAAATATATTATATCAAACTGCTGTAATAATATGAAATATTAAAAAAAAATACAGAAAATTTTTAAAAAAAATATTTTTTGATAATAGTTGACTTTTAATGATAACGGAAGCAAAATTTTACTGCCTTTTATATAATTTGAAATGGCAGAAAGACTTTTCTTAATTTGAGTATTAAAAAGTAATGCTAAAAAAACAAAATACCGTAAAATACGGCGTATAACGCTCACTTTGAACACAAAAAATGAGAACGAAATTTAGGAGTGCGAGTTATATGCCAGGTATAAAAATAACAGTATAGCATAATAATAGATGAGCATAAGAAAAAAAATAGACTTCTACATATAGATCGGAATGCTGTTTAATTGAAAGAAACGACATGCCTAATGAAATTTAAAGGGTTCCAATTTTGAAAGTATACTATTTTTCCTAAATCCTGGGATAATATTTTAAATAAATGACTTAAAACATACGAGCATTGTGTGTATGCATATTCCTTGTTCCTCTGTAAAAAATAAAAGCGGGTGCGTGTTATACGACGAAGATACCTAAAAATTAAAACATGCAGCTTGAAAGTATGGGTCCACCTGCATGGAAGGGATATGAATTATCGAATTTTCAGTATAAAATTTGTGGAAGCATTCAAGTTGAATATTAAGATTTGAACAGTCATCATGGAAGTATTTTTATCGTTTCATTTTATAAAATATATATAAAACAAGTTCTTACAAACTTATATTTGAATTAACATTTCATTCTTCTCCAACATACATTTAGAAAGAATGTGTATACAGCGTGCGTCAAGACTTTAAAACGAAAATGTGCTTATTAAAATGGTAAGTTTTAAAATTAGATTATAAATTTTCCACTGGAAAGTTAGATCAATAATTTTTTGCTGGGAAAAAAATCTCTACTAAAACAAATAAGTTCATATTATTAATGACTAAAAACCAAGGAATTTTGAACGAAGTTTTGGAGAATTAAAAAAAAAAACGAAACAAAAAAACTTAAAGTTCTGCATAAGTAGAATAAATGAAAAGTAATACATTTTAAAAAAAATTAGAAAAATAGCAAAATAAAAATAAAGCTTATTAAAAAGGAGAAGTTAGCGGAGGAGGAATGCCCAAAGGAAGCGAGCTCACCTGAGAAGGGTTTAGAGCTACAAACCGATCCCTCGGGAAACAATCACTCACACGTCTAGACTTTATTGAAAAAAGAATCAAAGTTTACGTTTTATAAACATTAAAAGACAGTAAAATGACAAAATACAAATTTAAAGGAAACTGCACTAGATACATGTGAGTGAACGCAAGACAAATATACAAAGTAAATATAATAAAAATAATAATAACATAAGGAGTATAAGACAAGGAAAAGGGAATGAAGTGGAGAGTTTCTTCTCTCGAGAGAATTTCTGAAAAAATAGTGACGATATGTCATGAGCTCTCTGAAAACATCTGCGCAGGCGTCAGCCAAATGCTCAGAATTATAAAATAGAGGTGATGTAGTGAACGCGCGCGCGCGAGTTTTTTTTTCTTTAACATATAATAAAAGTGATAGTTACATATTAAGACGGAATTAAAAATAACTGAGCAACTAACAATAGTTTTTCTTAAGCATTTTATAAAGTATGGGAACTTAATTATGTCTTATATTTTCTTATTCGTTTAATTTGAAAAATATATGCATAGTTTTGAACGCATTTCGATTCATTTTCCTTTATATTAGTTTTTATTTGAAGAATATTTTAAATCAAACACTTGTTAACTTATTAAAAATACTGCCCCAGAAACTTAAATGTGTAATAAACGCTACAGTAATAATATATATTCAAGAAAAGCATAATACTATGAATTTAAAATAATCTCTTTAATAGATCTTAAAAATTGTTTAAAATACTATGAAAAAAATCCTTCCCCAAAAGGCTAAATTTTACCATCAAAACTATGGATTTTTGATTAAGGAAATTTAATATCTTCTTCAGAAGTTCAAGTATTTTTATAATTAGCATTATAAAGCCTTCAGTAACTAGATCAAATTACTATAGAGCGGTTGGAAGCAGTGCTTTGAATGACTTGGCAGACTTAATAAAAGGATTTAATTTTTCTCTGAAAATTCTAACATTTCGACCTTTGAACAGTGGGAGACATACCCATCCAAAATACGTACTTTCCCCCCTGGTTTCCTAGAAGCAAAAGGTTTTGTTGATAAGCAGTAAAATATGCTAGAAGTCGCATACGCTAATAATAAACCAGGGCAAGTAATAGCTGAAAGAGTTAGCATTTTTAAGCATTATTACGAGTAGCGAAATGGGTGAACTAATTTCATTTGCTGCTTGTTTCAATATATTTAAGATTCTTATCTTCCTTCATGCAGTACTTTTAAGGGATATATATATATATATATTGACAAACAACAAATGAAATTAGTTCACCCATTTTACTACTCGTAATAATGCTTAAAAACTTTGAGTCTTTCAGCTATTACTTGCCCTGGTTTATTATTTAATCGCAAATAATTCTCACCTACATTAGAAATATGACCTAGTTTCTTCAATAAATCATTTTTGTGCATAATTCTCGGCAGCATGCCAAAATATTTGATTATTCTATTTTTGTTCTCTCTTGCAGTTTACCGATACCTTTTTTTTTCTAATTGATAGTTTGGGGTTTTGTACAAGTAACTTCCAATCTAGTTACAATAAACTTTTTGCATTTTATTATTATAATTATGGGGAAATTTGAAACTTGTGCTATTTTTTATAACATCATTTGACCAGAACTTTCTCCCCTCAACTGCTGTTGGGTTCACGTTGTCAGAATGAACGAAGACCGCGCCACTAAAAAAGTCTTCAATGCTCAACCAATTGGCAGACGAAGAAAGGGCAGGCCAAATCTTAGACGGATTAATTGCCTAAAAAAAGATCTCCTTGTTTTGAGAACTAGGAATTGGAGAACCCTAGCAGGAGGAAGGCTGGTCTAGAAAAGGCGTTTTGAGAAGGCCATGGACCATCCTGGGCTGTTGAGCCACTGAGGAAGGAAGGAACTATTGATGGGACCCAGACGACCCACTTTGGCTCGGATTTTATTTTTGAAGTACTTGAAAATTCTTGTAGCTTCGTGGACACCCATTACTTTGTTGCTCTTCACAGAGTTCGAGCTATTTTTAAGGCACCAAACTTTTACTACACTGAACAGCATGTCTTGTTTCGCGATTCATCCCTCTCGTTCATTTAAGGGGCAGAGTGATCATGGTCTCAAACTCGTTGCCAACGCTGTTGAGTCTCGGATTCGAAACCCGGGGCCACTGGAGACTTGCCGAGTAGAAGGGTTGATGCAAGTTAAACTTGTCATGGTCCAATGTCTTCCCATTAGCGGGGCATATAAGTTCGGAAAATGAGGTGCCGGCTCAGGTGCCATTCTTAACGCTTGGTCGTGGTTCGTAATATGAAAAATGTCGCCAATACCCCTCGTGTTGCTTCAGAGAGCGTTGTAAATTAAAAATTATTCATTCATCCAATTAACCGGTGTTTTTTTGTCTATGATAGATTAAAACTAAATGGTAACTTTATCCGGATATTTCTTTTTCACAAATCACTGAAATAAGTCAATGTACGATTTTGTAGGCCGTGGGTAGCCTAGTGGTTAGAGCACCGGACTCCGAACCGAAAGGCCTGGGTTCGATGCCCGTACCACCAAATACCCTCAGAGTACACACGGAGTATGTACTCGTTAAATCAGTGGATCCAAAAGTCTTGTGGGCTGAATCACGAGTGCATGGAACTGGAGAAAATTTCCCTCCACTTCAGTTCCATGCCTAAATTGTAGAGGTGAAGATAGATGGTGGCGCATCTATCGTAATGTTCAATCGTCCCTTCGGGAATTTCATCGAGCTAAATCGTACTTTCACCTGAATGGTGCTCAAGGCTAAGGCCAACAACAGGCGTACATCTAGCCTATTGCCACGAGGAATTTTGTGGGCCTCGATCTGACTATGTCAGACAGGTGGCATGAGCAACAACAATACGACTTTGTCTATATTAAATGTAGGAAAGGTTCAGGCAATTAAAAAGTAGGTTATTTTAGAGCAAATCGAAATCTATTCTAGAACGTTCCAGTAAATGTAACATATTTATCTTTTTTAACAGGAAACTGCTTACACACGCGTATAAATCTACTATAGTACATATTAATGTTCACACAAATATAGAAGACAGCAATGTGTGAAAATTCATATTAATTTTATGAAGTAAAGCAATACGCACAATTTGTCAAGCTTTAACATTCCAATGTTGCTTCCCTTGTGTAAGCAGGGGAGCTATTCCAGAATCTTCTAGAATTTTCTCGTCAAATTGTTATCCTGGTTTTCTGGATTTTTCTTTGGGCATCTATTTTATTATTTACTCAACTTTGTTAAAAGAATATTATGTCTTTGTGTGTGCCAACAAATTCTCTTTTCAGCCACACTATTCTTTCGGCAGGAAAGAAACAATATACGAAATTTGAAATAATACCGTAATTCAGCGTTTCACAAACTGTGGGGCACTCCCCCTTTGGGCGGCGCGAGCATATTGAAAAGTTGAAAACAAAAGAATTAAAAAAAATTGTTAGTTAACTGAAAGATAACGAACAAAATGCATCCTAACATAATAAAAAATAAAATGCACATTTACACTGATTTAATACACCTACAAATGTACCAGTGCTACACAATGTGTGTGCATTTGATAATTTATTTAACAATATTATGATAAGAACTAGTTTAATAATTACCAGTGACCCCATGGGATTGCCTTATATAACATTAAATACAAAGATTAACACTTATCTTGATAATTTGTATGGTTCATAATTAATCTCTTAACTGCCGATTAAAAGTTTTGCAATTTGCTTCCCAATGTCAACCGTTTTCCACGTAGGAACAAGTATGTGATGTATTGGGAACGGTAAGGAACAAAGAAGCAAATAATCTGAAATAAGTAAATGATTCGCAAACATTGTCCAGTTCCATTTATTGCATTACAAAGCCTTCAGAATAATTTTATGGATAGCAGTGCACAGGAAAGATCGTACTTCGGAAAGACGTATATATACGTCCGTGGAAATTAACTTCTTGACTGAGTGAAACGTTTATATACGCTGGCGGCAATTAAGATGTTAAAATCATATCGTAGTTTTAGCATCAAAGTATTGTATTATTGAGTTCAATACATTGTTATTGTATGGGGGGGGCACGATGAAAATTATGATTAAATATTGGGTCGCGAATATTGAAACTTTGAATATTTGAAACCTTCAGAATAATTTTATGGATAGCAGTGCACAGGAAAGATCGTACTTCGGAAAGACGTATATATACGTCCGTGGAAATTAACATTTTAACTGAGCGAGACGTTTAAATACGGTGGTGGCAATTAAGAGGTTAAAATCATATCGTAGTTTTAGCATCAAAGTATTGTATTATTGAGTTCAATACATTGTTATTGTACGGGGGGGGGGCGATGAAAATTATGATTAAATATTGGGTCGCGAATATTGAAACTTTGAAAAGCACTGCCGTAATTGAACTGAACTTAGTGTCGCAGCAGCCCATAAGGATCAAGTTCTACTGGGTCTATCACAGTTTACGTGACCTTTATCGCTGGGATGCATGTGCAGATGTTTCGGTCAAGTGGTCAGTCAAACGCGAAAAAACCCCCCCAGTATTCAGTTCCCAAGCAAGCTTGGTACTCATTTATCACCCCACTGAAGGGATGAAAGGCTGAGTTGACCTTGCCCAGCCCGGGATTTGAAAACCGGATTTATGGTGTGGAAGCACGATACACAGCCACTCAGTCACTGGGATTCAATACTGTAATTAATGGAACATACTGTATTGCTGATATTACTGTAATTAATGGAACATACTGTATTGCTGATATTACTGTAATTAATGGAACATGCTGTATTGCTGATATTACTGTAATTAATGGAACATACTGTATTGCTGATATTACTGTAATTAAGGGAACATACTGTATTGCTGATAATACTGTAATTAATGATAGTAATTATATTAATTTGATATCACTGAATCAAGTGTATCAGGGAAAAAATGAGACAATCTCTGTTTCTTTTCGAAGAAGATTATTTCTATTACAATTAAGCGACCATTAACATGTCGGCTTTTGTGCATTCGTTCTCACTTAATTTTTTCTTAATTTTTAAGACATTCTGTTTTCTCTTCTTCAAATTCTTTAATTATCTCTCTCGTCCATTTGTCTTGGTGAACAGAAATCATTATTTTTTTTAAAAAAGCGTAATATTAATTCTTTTGTTTTAATATTTTCAAGAGGAACCAAAGCTAAATTTCTGAAAGTACTCTAATTTAAGGCTTTCCTTGCATAATGTCAAACTCTGAACACATTTGAAAACAGAAAAATGTCAAATTATTCCCTCCATTTCATGTTGGATTTCTTCTGCGCTGAGGGAAAATACGGGCTGAGTAGTTTCGTTATCAGTGAATTTAATTTTAAAAATGTTGCCAGTTCTTGGGTAAAGAAACACAAATAAAAAACACTAGTAAAAACAAATTAATTGTGAATATTTGCATTCCTAGTAGATTAAATTTTGAAGAAAAAAAGCATTTTATAATTTATTTTTTCATTTAACTTTTCCATTTTATCGCGAGATAGATTCCTAAGCATATATTTTGAAAAGGAGCATTTTGTGACGAATTGGAATTGTTCATTAAAAGTTCAACAAAAGATTTATTTTCTTGGTGAAATATTGTTTTACGCATATTATTGTTCTGGCATATATGTTTGTAGATTTGGGCATTGTTACACATATTATAATTATAGATTCGAGGACAAATGTCTCACATACGCTTGTGTCTACTAGCTATAAGAAATACAAAAATAAGAATTTGATCTCGATGTTAATCAACTCAAAATTTAGAAGGTAGATATTCATTGATTCCGAGCCAAATAAAATATAACAAGTACATAAAAAAGTCTTTATTATTCAATTCCGATTTGATTTTACAAATTTTTCATTTAAAGGAGTAGATAAACAAATTTCATTGTAAATTTTCTTTCACCATGTTAGTCTAAACCACTGGCCGGCAAACTTTTGGAGAGAAGAGCCAAGTTCTAAGTAAAACAAGATAACTAGATATCAAAAGAGCCATTTACACAAAAAGCTTTTTACGCGTACTCAGGAGTGGAAGAGGAGTTTCCGGTAGCAGTCGCGATCCATATTGTCACATTACGGATTGCAATATCAGACCAAAAGCACAATAATGGTATTCTTTTTTTTAGATCTTAATGCCGGAATACCGGTATTAATACCGGCTGTAGAAATTTTAGAAAAAGAAAGAAAACACAGGTGTTCCTTTATTTTATTTTCCAGTATGCAAATTTTTGAAATGTGATCTTAAAAACCATAATGCATCAATTGTTTTGTCATTAAGCCTGGAACGTCCTTTTTTTCAAAAATTACCACGGCTGTCGAAAACGCTCTTTCGACATCTACGCTACTTGGTGTACTATTAGCAATGCGCGATATACTTTTTCCAAGTATTTACCTCTGAATCCCTCCTCTTCAAATAAATTAATATCTCGTTGGATAGTTTTGGATACAGTTGATTTCTGTATTGTATTTCGGTTTGTTGAAATTTTTTTAGTTATCGATAATTGTAGTTTTTGTTCAAGAGAAAATGTCTTTTAAGAGGACTTGGTACCCTAAAAATCACAAACCTATCGTTTTTTTTATTTTCATTTAATCTTATTCTTTGCATTATTATCTTTCGATTGATATATCACTTGTGCATGTCGGAAAGTTAGAAGTTGAATAAAACTTCATTTGAAAACAAATTAGGCAATTCAGCCACCCCCTCCTTTTTAGAAAAAAAAGCTAAAAAATGCGTTATGATAAAAAAATCTATTTTATAAATAGAAATAATAACTATAAAAAAGAATGTGTAGTATTAAAAGCAGAATATTTCCGAAGCAATACAATAATGTTATTTTTCTTCCTTGTGAAATGTGTGCATGTAAAATTTTTAAATTAAGGCATTTTATATTAATAATTTTATAATTTCAGTTCTTATTCCTGATATATTTTTCATACAAATGTAATACTTTAATATTATAAGAAGAAAAACAGCTAAAATTTCTGTCGTGACAGGAAAATTTTTTTTTTAAAGTTTTTTTTTGAGTTTTCTTGTGCAATTAGTACTCTCTAAAAGTTGATCATTTATAAAAATGTGTGGGTTGAAAACATATGAAAATGCCATTATTTTAAAGAAAAACGTATAAGTAATATCTTAAAGTGGTATTTTAAGTTTAATTAAGCTTATAATAATTATTTTTTCAGAATTATAAACTTTAAAGTGGTTTTTCTCAGTTTGTGTATTTCGAAACCTTAGTGCATTCAAAATGCTACTCCTTCGACAGTTATTTACCAATCACTTCAATTTTTTTCCTGCGTGTTAAAAATAAAGCATGTAATAAAATTAAGGATCCGTTTTGCTATAAACTGAATACTTTTTTTAAAAAAAAAAATAAAATGTAAGACATGTTGGCTTTTTCGTTGATTTTTAGCCTGTATATCAACATTTTATTTTTTTTCTCGAAAACGAATGAAGTTATTCTAAAATCGATCCCTAAAGTTGTTAAGAACATCCATAAGAATATTATAAAAAAATTTCAGGTCAAAAAATCGATTTTTACAAAAGGAGAAGGATTTTAAAATTTTCCCAATTTTCTTCAAAAAAATTAAATTTTTAAAATTGTGTTAATAATATATGAAAATTTTCATCTGGTAACATTTTCTTGAATAGAAACATTGTATAAAATGTTAAAATATAATTTTTAAATACGTAAATAAAGAAGTTTGCTCAAAGGGTGCCAAGTCCCCTTAACTATCGATATTATTGTCGTAATCTTCGTTAACGTCACCGAGTTCTTCTGCATGTGGATAGGTTTGTGGGTAAAAAATTCTGAGAAAATTTACTATAAACTTGATCAAATTCGAATTGGTTAGTCTCTTTTCTTCTTTTTCATTATCATTTTTAAAATCATTAAAAAAATGTAATGTATTATAATTATGATCTCTGAACATTATCGGAGACAATTTTAAAAATTCCTTGTAAATTCCGAAAAACGGTATTTAAGCTTGCAAATGCCTCTATTACAAAATTGTACAAATTGCTCAAAATACCGGTATTCGGTATCCCAGTATACCGATATTGCAATCCCTAGTTGCAATCCAATTAACACACATTTTCTATCATAATATCAATGTATCCGACTACGTTCGGAACCGTGATTTTGCAAAAGCGTATAAATGGATAATATTTATGATAATTAGTGTCACTTAGATTAGAAAATGTATATAAAATTGTTTTAAGAATAGTATTACAATAAAAAATTATTTAAGTAGAATATTTTGACAAAAAATGAACGTAGAATGACCCATTTTCAAAATATTCTCCTTTTCTGAAAAATACTTCAATTATAATATTTCACCTGTATATAGCTCAGACCTCTGTACAGAGGCTCAACTAGAATTTTTGAAATATATAACCTGAAGTGGGTTTATCCATGTTTTACGACAACAGAGGGGAGAAATTTTAAGAAAAAAAACGCCGATAATTATTTCAATTGGTTGTAAATCTGAAAATAAGGTGAATTTTTCAAAAATCATATTTGAGTCTCTGTACAGAGGTCTGAGCTATATACAGGCAAAATATTATTATAATAGGAACATTTTTCATAAAAGGAGAACATTTTGAAAAAAGGTTATTCTAAGTTAATTTTTTGCCGAAATAGTGTAGTTAAATAATTTTTTTATCAAATGTCCTTAAAGCAATTTTATATACGTACTAGCCATTACCCACCCGCTTCACTGGGTATTTCACAATGTTGTATAAATGTATACTGTTTACATATAGTACATGAATTATTGATATCTAGCATTAAGAATTCGATTGTATTGAAAAATATATTTATAGCTGTAACTCTCGGCTCTTGATATAAAAAGGACATAAATTAAAATATCTAATTTCTATTTATAACTAAAATAGAAGTAGAAAGATTTTGTTCGCTCACTTAACCTAATAATCAAGTGGATTTCCCCCAAAGCAACTTTTAGTGGATCTCTACTCCATAAAATAAAAAATGCGTGCTAAATTTCAAGTCTAAATCTAACAGAGCAAGAACGGAATTTTTATCATCAATACCTCGTTGAGAACATTCTTAGCGGATTCCGATTCAACAAAAGAAGCATGCAAACCAAATTTTATTATTATAGTCTTAGCAGCTCGAAAACGGGAATTTTGCCTATCAATACGCCCCCAAAACTATCTCCGCTTCCCCCTGGAGTTGATTTCCGTAAAATGCATTCTTAGTGGAACTCTATTCAATTAAAGAAACGTGCTCAACAAAATTCAAGTAAATGGGTTAAATTTAAAAACAGGAATTTTTCTATAACACGCCTTAATCCCTTGCAACCTCACTCCTTTGGGGGTCTGTTTTCGAAAAACTCTTTGTAAAAGGAACTCTATTCCATGAACGGAACATAACTTCTAATTTTCAAGCAAGTGGGTCTATTAGTTGAAAAGCGGCAATATTTATCTATTACGCCCCTTAATCCCCTTCAGTGAACCTTGGGGATCAATTTCCCCCAAAACTATTTGGTAGCGGATCTCTACACCATGAAAGGAATCCGCTGACCAAATTTTAAGACTGTACGTCTAATAGTTTAAAAAATGGAAACAATTATCTATAACGCCCCTTAAGCCCCCGCAACGCCACTTAGGAAGCGATTTTCACAAAACCCATCTTATAGCGGATCTCTAGTCAGTGAATGGAATCTGCTTACTCAATTTCAAAATTTTACGTCTAATAGTTTAAAAAAGGAGTTAATTGCCTATATATATATATATATATATATATATATATATATATATATATATATATATAACGCCCCTTAATTCTCTACAACGTCACTTGGGAGTCGATTTGGACAAAACTCATTTTGTAGCGGACCTCTACTCTATGAAAGGAATCCGCTTACCAAATTTTTCAATACTATACGTCTAATAGCTTAAAAATGGAAATAATTATGCATAACGCCCCTTGGAGGTCGAGTTTCGTAAAAATCATTATATAGGGAATCTCTACTTTATGAAAGAAATCTGTGTACCAAGTTTTTTTCAAGACTGTACATCTAATAGTTTAATAATGGAAATAATTATCTATAACGCCCCTTAAACCCCCGTAACGCCCCTTGGGGTTCGATCTTTGCAAAATCCGTTCTTAGCTGACGTCTACTCCATGAAGGGAACCTACCTATCAAATTTCAAATCTGTAGGTTTAATAGTTCCTGAGATATCATGATTAGTCAGTGTCATTGAGTCGCTTTTCTCCTTTATATATATAGATTCTAATCTATAAGTGACACTAAATATCATGAAAATTTTCCATTTATGCGCTTTTTTAAAATCACGGTTCCGAACGTACTCGGATACCTTAAAATAAAGCTTTACACAACGTAACATTTTCCATTTCTCCCCAAACTAAGAACTTTTGAAGGTATTTTTATTTCTGTGGTTCAATGCTAGAACAACCAGTGTCAAAATACTATAATTTCCAATAGCTGAAAAATTCGTGAAAAAATGTTGCTAGAACTTTAGTTGAAATTTCAATTGACAGTAATATTTAAAATTGAGAGCAATTTTTAATTTGAAGTCATTTCAAATCTCTTTTTGTTGACTCTTAAATTATGGAATGTATTTTTGTCACTTCTGTTAAGGAGTTTATATTGTTCACATTCTAGAGGGCCCTTTAACTGATGTACGGAAAAAAGCAAAAGTTGCTGGAAATCACTGGACCTTTTATTTACCGACGGTACTTGTAAGTACCACTGACTTTAAAATTACGCAGAATAACCATTATTACGTATACTTTAACTATACTTAGAAGGAATATTCGTTTAAATCCACTTTTCTAAGATATATGGCAGCAAGGGTTGTATGATGAATATTTTAGCGCGGAAGGCGAATAGTTTTGGAGCAGAAATTGCGTTTTCAGCTAACGGCATTTTCAGCGGATTGCGAAGATTGTCATTTTTGTTCTGAAAAAATAGTTAATGTCAAAAGATAAGTGTCTTATTTTTTGTTTTGTTACTGAAGACATTACAAAACGATTTGACTATTTATTTTAAGTGAACAGGATATATAATTAATTTTACAGTTGAATATAATTAATTAATTAGCTCTAACGGATTTTAAATTTCCCAAAGTTGAGTATTTTGTTTATGCATGTACTTTAATTTTCGATGAAGTGAAAAAAACTGCAGTAAACCATAATGTGGTAGATAAAGGGTTAAAGAAATGTTTTCCCATTACGGGATTTCTACCAATAAATTAGACTTTTACTACTTTAGAACTAATTTTTTCACTGATTCTCGATACACTTTGTCAATGTAGAGCGATTTAATACATAAATCTTAAGCCAGTTAAATGAATAATTCTAGACGCAAGTTAGGTAGATCTTTTCAATGGATTCTTATAAAGGAGAAAGAGAAAAGAAAATAATTTTTAGTCAATATAGTTATTTTATAATAATTCATATAGCTAGGAGTCTGAAGAGTCGAAACTATATATACTAAGAGCCGTGGCTTGGCAATTACTGGTCTATGCCAATCATCGCCAAACCGTCGATCGAGAGATACTAGTAGCTCACAAGGACATTTTCGGTAGATCGGATGAACGCGCTAACGTTATTAAAAATAATAGAAACAGACAGACTGATGAACACTTGTACAACTATATTCGAATAAGGTAACCACTACCTACTCTTCCAAACTTAAAAATCTTGTTGACGAAAAAAAGAAAGTTCCGACCTTCTCATTACTGTTAATCAGTCTGACAAAAAAAATCTGTCATTACAATTGTTATTAATTACTAACTGCACTTCAAATTCTTTCTTACGTACGATTCAATTTCAGTTACTTTTTGTTATACACAGCTTAATTATTATTGATTTCATATCACTAGTATGGCTAGCTCTGAGTGAGCCCTGCATCAAAATTTCTTCGGGGCCTTTTTTTAGGTATGGGTTAGTGAACTGTAGTTAGACACGTTGGGGGCCTTGTAGCTTGGGGGGTCTAGTATAATTGATACTGTGGTAGCTACGCCCCTGTTTCATATTGACTACAAATTTAAAATTTATAGGCAATAATAAATAGTTCTTTTGGTTGGTAGCTCACAGTAAGATTTATAAATGTTATGTTAGCTCAGAAACTTCATTAGTTTGGCGACAACTAATCTTATTAATAACACGAATAATCTGATCGTGGTTCAAAATTAAGATGTGTAGTGGCCATGTTAATGGACTTATGTGGAAAATTACGAAGTCCATTGTAATAGCACTCGTGTTGCTTCACAGTAAGATGTAGATTAAGCTGTTTTCATTATGCCTTACGAAATCTTGCATTTTGCCTCCTAATAAACACTTTAGTTCATTAAAGAAGTTCCGTTTAAGTCGGGGTTTCAGATGCTTTTTTCACTAGACTCGTCGGGAGGAATAGTGAATGCTAATGCACATTAAACAGACCTGGTCCTCTAAGTCCTCGTGTGGAAGAGAAAGAGATTTCAACTTTCTCTCTCTCTCTCTCTCAGATGTGAACTCAGCTATTTGATCACGTCCAACAAGTTTCTAGCGTAACGGAGAATATTAAAGCCCCTTTGCAGAGTAAAGTCTTGTACCTCAAGGTAGATATTACAAAGAATTGCAAAGCACAACGAAGGTTTTGCCCACCCCCCGTTGAATCCTGCTTCCCTCTACGATGGGAGGGAGGTGTGGGGGTGTACGTTAGGTCACTCGTTGTCGGAAACAATCTAATAAGTACTTCTGTCTCGATATTAAATGAATTTGAAGGAAATATGCAAAAAAAGAGCAAATTTTTAAGTTTAAAATTGGGTTATTTTATATTTATCAAGCGTTTCACGGTAGTATTCATGGTTTAATACCAGTGTTTCTCAAACTGTGGGGCGCGCCCCACTAAGGGGGCGTGATAACCCTACAAGGGGGGCGCGAGTATATCAAAAAAAGTCGAAAATAAAAAATTATTTAAAAACAATTATTGATTTACGGAAATTAAGCAAAACAAAATACATTTTGAAGTAATAAAAAATGAAATAAGCAGTTACACTGATATAAAAAACTTATAAATGTATCAGTACTGCACAATGTGTTTCCTAATTAATTTAACAATACTAAGTTAAGAACAAGTTTAATAATTACCAGTGACCCCCTATGGGCATGTCATAAAATTATATACTTATCTTGATAATTTGTACGATTTATAATTAAAGTCGTATTGTAGCTTTTCGTGAAAGTATATTATTATTGAATTCAACACATTATTATTATATGAAGGGGGGCGCGATGAAAATTTTGACTGAAAATTGGGTCGCAAGTATAGAAAGTTTGAGAAGCACTGGTTTAATACAATAGGATAGAATACAAACTTTATAATTATTGAAAGAACCGTCTAAACCTAAGGGGCGATATGTTTAATAACCATTGAAAAGCGAATACAAGATTCGCAGTCGTTAAAACTTTTGGGAAGGAATAGTGAAAGCTACTAAATTATAAAACAAACAGTGGAGTACACAGATTACTTTCATAGCAGAGGTTATATCAGTGGCGTAACGGTGGATATTAGCCCACGTGCAAAGTCAAGTTTTGAGCCCCAAGATGGATTTTTCAAAGAATTGTAAAACCATAATGGATCCTCACGCGATGTGGGGGTGTATGTTACGCCACTGTCTCCAGAGAGATCTTGATTCAAATCGAACGCAAACGTTTGTTGTCTCCCAGTTTTGTCTTCAGAGCGCGCAACTCAGAAGGATTGAAGATGTTACGAAACACACTGGAATTTTAAACTGCATGAAACTGCTTTAGTAGAAAATTAATTAAAGAGTTAACGAAGTTTTTTTAGTAATGGAACAAAACTTTATTTTAATATGGAATGATTGACATCAAAAATTTTTCTGAGTATGAAACACTTTTGCTTTTAAAATAAATAAGTTCTTATAACTTTTGTTGGAATTAAAATACAATTGCATTCAAAATTAACTAATTATTTAAACGAATTTTAACTTTCTGTTAAAAGAAATTTAAAAAAGAGAAATTATACAGAAATATTTGCGAAAATAGTCTTTTGATCTTATGATCATAAGCCATCTCTTCTCAATTTGGTTACTCTTTGGCATGCTTAAGAGGATTTGGTACTCTTTGAACACAACTTTCTTTCTTTATGTATTTAAAAATTATATTTTAGCATTTTATATAATGTTTCTATATATTCAAGAAAATTATACGAGATGAAATTTTTCACATATTGTTCACATAATTTTTAAAATTTAAATTTTTTGAAGAAATTTAGGAAAATTTTAAAACTTTACTGCTTCTGTAATTATTAGTTTTGTAACTTGAATTTTTTTTGTAATATTCTTACAGATGTTATAAACAACTTAAGGGATCGATTTTACAATAGCTTAATTCGTTTTTGAGGGGAAAAAAATAAAATGTTGTTATACATGCTAAAAATCAAACGAAAAAAGCCAATATCTCTTACATTTAAATTTTTTTCAAAAAAGTATTCAGTTTACAGCAAAATGAATCCCTTTGTTACATGCTTTATATGCAACACACAGCAAAAAAGGGAAGTGATTGGTAAATAGTTGTGGAAGGAGTAGCATTTTGAATGCACTAATGTTTCGAAAAACACAAACTGAGAAAAACCACTTGAAAGCTTATAATTCTGAAAAAAAAAATTATTATAAGCTTAAATAAACTTAAAATACAAGTTTAAGATATTAGTTATATATTTTTCTTGAAAATAATTGCATTTTCGTATTTTTTCAACCCATACATTTTTACTAAAGTATACATTTTTAAGTATACTAAATGATGAATCTCCATTTGGTGAACTTTTTTCCTTGATTTAGCGGCTTCATTCAATAGAGGTCCAACAGTATTTTAGTTTTTTGCTGTATATTGAAAAATTTCAACAATTTACTACAAAAAAATATTTTTTTAAAAACATTTAAAATCATCCGCATACTTTTCTTTACAAAATTAAAAGGACCAGTTTTTCATAAAGCAACGTGCGCGACATTTGAAGTGGCTGCTCTAGCCTTGTGGTCGAGGCCGACGTTGCCAAATCATAAGATCAAGTCCTGACGCTACTGAAGACCCGACATGAAAGGGGGCTGACGCACGTTAAATTTGTTGAGGCTCAAATTCCTCCCATTGGCTTGGTGTAAAATTCTTAAATTAAGAGGTTCGTCGCCAATAGTTTTATGCGATGCTTATACCAGGTGTATGCATATCAAATGAGACGATTGCTAACAGATGTCGCCACGCATATATGCAAACAATACAAAACCGTGTCACGTGATTTTTTTTATAGTTTGACCTTTGATACTCATGTTTAGTTTACATTTGGACGAGTTTCAGCGTGCATTGAATTTTTTTTACTGTGTTGAAAATGTCGAATTTTATGAATTCTGACCACGATTTGTGGACAGCATTAATTTTTTGTTACCATCTGAAGAACAATGCTGCCGAATCGCTTCAAATGCTTGTAGAAGCATACGGTGACAATACTCTGAGCCGTGCGCAGTGCTACATGTGGTTTGAAAAGTTTCAAAATGGTGATTTCGATGTGAGAAACGAGGAGCTTGGCAGACCATCAAAAAATGTTGAAGATGCTGAATTGCAAGCATTACTCGATGAAGATGATGGCCAAACGCAAGAACATCTTGTAGAATAATTGAATGTTGACCAAAACACTGTTTCCCGTTGTCTCAAAGCAATGGGCAAGCTAATAAAGGTCGGTAGATGGGTACCACACAAGCTAACGGGCCGTCAACAGGAAAACCAAAAAATCGTGTGTGAAATGGTGCTTGCCTGCTACAAACGCAAGTTATATGTCCATCACATTGTGACTGGCGATAAAAAATGGATTTATTTAGAGAATCTCAAGCGTAATCGATCATATGTTGACCCCGGACAGCCGTCCAAATCGACTGCAAAGTTGAATCGCTTCGGCCGCAAGAGAATGCTGTGTATTTTCTGGGATCAGGAGGGACCAATCTATTATGAACTTCTCAAACCCGGCAAAATCGTTAATACTGATCGCTACAAGCAACAATTACTTAATTTGAATGATGCTATACTCGAAAAACGCGAGCAATACAAGAAACGGCAGCACAAAGTGATTTTCCGTGATGACACAACTCACCTAACCACCTAGCTATACCGACCTAGGACATCGTTAAGGCACTCGGCTGGGGCCCCTTAGCGCATGCGGCTTATTCGCCAGACTTGGCTCCTTCCGATTAACACCTATTTGCATCATTGAGACACGCATTGTCTGACCAGCACTTCACTTCTTACGAAAACGTCAAATCTTGGCTTGATGACTGACTGGCCTCAAAAGACCGATCATTTTTTTGGCGTGGTATCCACAAATTGCCCGAAAGATGGGGAAAATGTATAGCTAGCGATGGATATTATTTCAAATAAAGAAATATTAACAATTTTCGAAAATTTATTGTGTTTGTTTTTAAATCAATCGTCTCATTTCATTTGCATACACCTGGTAAATACTCGCTCACTCACCCAGCATTTGTAAATTTTAAATTGTTAATCATAATTTTGTATAAATCCCTGGAAATCAAAGCCCATCAATAAATTCTTTTCAGAGTCGACCATGCTTTCTTCCAGAACAATGATTTAAATATAGCTTTCACATTTTATAAACTTCAATAATCAATTTATAAACTTCAAGTTCGACAGACACACAAATTCTTCAAAACGTGATATAACTTATTGTCAGTAATTCTAGATAAAATCATTCTTCTCCTGGATTGGATCCTGAAAAAACTATTCGAAGAGAAGTAATTAAGTCCCTTAATCCATCCCGTGAGCTCGCAAAGAATGATCCAGCAGAACACCTGCATTCCAGACAAGAAAGAGGAGAAGCTCCTCTTGGAAAGTGTTGCTTTTATGGACACCTTAAAGTGGATTAATTTGGGGTGACCCGGGGGGGTGCTTTTTGAAAAATCCCTGGCGCACGTGGGGGACCCTTTCTCAATTGTCCCCTCTCCAAGGGGTCCTCTTCAATGGGGTAGCCTTTGTGCCGAGATCTCCATCGATATCGAGTTTCTCAACTGGTGACAAGTCCCCTCTGCAACAGTATGACAAGAGGGTGCACTGCTCCATTGTGAATGTAGCATTGTTCGGACAAATACTCTTATAGCGAGAGGGAATCAACAACAACTTGTCGCCTCGTTGATTTCTGGGGACCCACGCTGCGAATTTTTATTTTTTTCCGTAGCGGTATTGTCGCCAGTGTACTTCTGTGCAACGTTGCGGAGAAGAAAATTGTTTCATAATGTGTTTATTCTGAAGAGCGTCTCGACCTTTGACTGTTTTTGAGGTTCCTCGTTTAAGAGGGCACAAAGAAAACGTTTAGGAACACCCGAACGCCCTTCGTCGGAAAAAATACGAACAAACGAGTCTAAGGTTACATTTCTGCCTATTTTTTGGCAGAGGCATATGAATGTTTCCATTTTTTCACGTAATTTGAGTTTTGTGGACTGTGTACCTCCTTTTCTTCTTTTTTATAAGTTTGTTTCGAGTTTTCAATGTAAATGCGTTCTGGCATATTGAAAACATTCTGAGGAAAGCATGCGTGTCTCAACTCAAAAATATAAGATAAAAATTTTTTACCAGTAGAGTCAAAATATGCCCAATCCCAGTTCGCTGTTTGAAGGTAATGAAGGAAAAAAAAGAAATAAGTTTCTTGTGTAGTTGTACTCTTTTCTTGCTACAAAATGTTTTATCGTTTCTATTGTCATTTTTAATTACAGTATTTTTCTAAAAATAATATGTATTGAGTTCAACACTGTAATTTAAAAGCTTTTATGATGTCATCTACATAAAGTCATTACGAAAAAGTAAGTGATATAAATTCAATGTAATAATAATGATTGATCAAAAATCGCTCGTATTTGTAAGGCTTTACGAATAATGTTTCTCAGTGGAAATTCGCAATTAAGGTGTGTAAAAGCTTAGAACATACATTGGCACTTTTTGATTTAAAAAGTCTCTCCAAAAATACTAAGAGTTGAAATTTTAATTATTCCTAGTTATAGATCCTTCACAAAAACAAATAAATTAATTAAATGGTACAGTTTCATTGTATCACGGGCTTTTCGTTTACCCGTGAATGATAATTTTAAAAAAGTGCAATTGCACATCTAGAATTTGATAAATTTGAAGTAAAGAAAAATGCCATTTATGTCCACAGTGGGATAGATTCATGACAATTACATGATAAAGGTAGTAACGTGTTTGCGACTTAATTCAGAATTGACATTAACCACTTACAGTTTCTTCTTTTTTTTGGTCGTATTATGTCAAAAAATAAGCATATTTTTGTACACATTTTTAAGATGAAATTAATTATATAAACTCAAATCAGCAGTCAGAAATGTTACAAATATGGAATTTAAGGAATTATGCTAATTTTTATTTTCATTGAAGAAACATATATTTCCTTAAAGTTGGTTTTTTCTCGAAGAAATAAGCGAACTCAAAAGAACACTTTACAAAAATCTATATTAGATTTAAAAAGAATATTGTACTTACAGTTAATTATTCTTTTAAAATTCTGTTTTTATGTGGTAAATTTTAAAACAGGGAGATAAGCATAGTCCAACATTGCAATCGGGACAAAAATATCGTGTTTTTTTACACCCGTTTTCCATAATCGTTTCTTTTCGAACAACACACATAAAATTGCCTTGTTAGTCTCAATTTTTTGTCAGTGGGAGGAATCACTTCTAAAAAAAGGTTTTTCTGTCAATCGCAAGGGACTGGGCAAAATTCCTGATCACCCTTTTTCTCATTTACCACCCCATGTCTTTCAGTAAGGCGATCTGTAATATCAAACCTAAAATTCAAATCAGATAGTTTTTCTCCCAATTTGATATAAAACGAAAGCATTCCGCAATGATGATTCTAAAAGACGGAAGAATATTTTTTTTGTCTTATTTCTTGCCTCTTTTTTTGTTATTGCGTAATTTTATGAGATGCTGATCCATTCTATCTACACAGCAAGAAAGTGGTTAAACTAAATCGTACTTGATGTTCTACTCTTATAGAATTTAGATAAAACTTCAGATTTCCTAACTGGGTAAAGATGCTCAAATAAAATGAAAAAAAATTCATAAAAAAAGATTTTAAAATTAAAAAAAAAACACCTTATTTTATTCATGTACTTTCAAATTAAATTCATTTTGTTTACTTATGTACGTTATTATTGATGACAAATATATGTGCTTTTTAAAAAGAAAATTTCTATACAAAGAACAAAAGTTAGTAATAACGAAGCTCGCGAACTTATTAGTTGGAAACATATGATTGCATTTATCGTATGATTATGACGTCACATAAATTTATGAACTAATTGGCTTGAAACATGTGTTCATCATTATCATGTGACTATGACGTCACATGAATTTAGATCATTAAAACCAGCTTTGATTCTTTGAATTTTGAGCCAGACGCTCTTAAATAAGCTACTTTAAAATGGCGAAGGACTTTTATTTTTCGTACACTTTCCCATGTTTAAGTAGCATACTGACTCTTTTTTTTAAATCCTTGTGGAAGAGTGATTTTCTTTAGAAAGTTTTACCAATTTTCGCTAAGGCAGAGAGAATTTATATTTATAAAAACCTCAGCGCACGCACACACATATAATAATTAAATTAAATTTATTATAAAAATGAGACAATTATTCTCATGCCATATATATAAAAATAACCTTGACAAATTTTGCGATGACATCTTGGTGGATGATATGAAATGTTGTTTTCTTGAAAATAAAAACAATCTCCATAAATCGTATATTTCCGTTATTGTGTTTTGGTCGACTTTATCTCTTGATACTTTAAGCCTACCGGCTTGGTGGCGTAGTTTGTTACACGTTGGCTTTGTACTCCCAAGTTTTTGGGTTCGACCCTGCCCCAAGTCGGTGGATTTTTTCGATGGAAAAGAAAAATAAAGAAAAGAAAATAGCTTCCATGTTGTGTGATTATACGGTATGATAAAAATCCCCAGAGTGCCTGTTGGCTTGGATGCTCTTGGCAAAATTAAATTCCTAGAAAAATTTCGCATTGTGAGCGCTCTCATAAGGTCTCCTCTCGCCTCCTTCTGGGGAGGAAACAGGGCGTCAAAATTACATTGTGGCAATTGGTATCCAAATATATGATGCCCCACTAAAAAATGATACCAGCTTCCGGAGAATGTACTATGTCTACATTGGTACTACCAATTTGCAGCCCCATTTGAAAGGGGAGGGGAAACACTCCAAGTCACATGACTGGAGAATGAATAAAAGTTCGCACACCTTATGCTTCAAATGTAGCTGAGGAAATGAACCAAAAAGAGAAAAATGACAAACGCGCTTAAGGTATACGACTACGTTCGGAACCGTAATTTTGCAAAAGCGTATAAATGGATAATATTTATGATATTTAGTGTCACTAAGATTGGAAAATGTATATAAAGTTGTTTTAAGAATAGTATTACAATAAAAAATTACTTAAGTACAATATTTGGACAAAAAATGAACGTAGAATGACCCATTTTCAAAATATTCTCCCTTTGTGAAAAATGATTCTATTATAATAATATTTTGCCTGTATATAGCTCAAACCTCTGTATGGAGGCTCAGCTAGACGTTTTAGAAATATATAGCTTATAAGTGGGTTTATTCATACTTTACGACAACAGAGGAGAGAAATGTTAAGAAAAAAAACGCCGATAGTTTTGTCAATGGGTTGTAACTCTGAAAATAATGTGAATTTTTCAAAAATTAATAGTTGAGCCTCTGTACAGAGATCTGAGCTATATACAAGCAAAATATTATTATAATAGAAACATTTTTCACAAAAGGAGAACATTTTGAAAAAAAATTATTCTAAGTTAATTTTTTTGCGGAAATATTGTATTTAAATAATTTTTTTTTGTCAAAATGTCCTCAAAACAATTTTATACATGTATTATAATCTAAGTGACACTAAATATCATGAAAATTATCCATTTATGCGCTTTTTTAAAATCACGGCTCCGAACGTAGTAAGATACCTTAAGGTTTTATAGTATTGTGAAAAAAGGAAATCTCCCCGGATTTCTGCTAAGTCATCTAATAGTTAAAAGTAAAAATAACACAATATTGCTACACAATAAGGGAGAAAGCAATAAATTTGGCTTTTCGTTAAAAATGTTACAAGGGGATGTAGATACGTCACACCCACATATATGTGTAAAATTATGTGTGTGTAAGAAACAGAATGTAATTAAGGATGATGTTCCTTCATATAAAGGTATTCTGCACAGTTAATAAAATAAAAAGGAATCACACAGAATTATTTCGAATTAATAAAATATTTATCACTAAATTTGCAAGAAAAAAAATGGCGATACGTGTTTAAAAATACTATATCCGTTAGTTCGAGATAAGAAATGAAATAAAATTTGTGCTCCTACTAAATTCGAAAATAGATCTTTTGTTCATTAACTAAACGAATATGTCAAAAATTATTCACATAGGTAGTTAAAAATATTTTTCTTTTCTTCCAGTTCATTCACATATGCGATACAATTTTCTCAAAATCCATTCGATTACAGAATTTAGAGACTGTAAAATGTATAAATAAAAAAATATACCTTTAGAAGAATTCGAGGGAAATACGTGAAAAAACCGCCAGTTAATGTGATACAATTTAGAATTTATATTCAGAATTTTAACATTTCTTTTCATAAAGACACATTTTTTTTTTCTTCTTTAGCTTTTAAAGAAAGAGGAATTTTCTTTTTTTCTCGGAATGACCGTTTTCGGAATACAAAAAAGGTTCCTGGCGTGGGAAATGTTTTCTTCCCACTCCCCAAAACGGTTCTTTATGATATGATCGTTGCCATAGCAACTCACGGAAGGAATGATAAAATTTGGCGCGAAGGAAACAGGGAACATCTCTTTTTAAAGGAGTTGTCTCCTTTTTTGAGAAGGAAACCGAGGATATCTTTCTGTTCCTTTCTTTCTTGCGTCCTCATCCATAGCCGTAAAATCGTGTTTCTTTTCTAGAATGCATGTTTTGTAAAAGGGGAGTTTTTATTCACAGGCTATAATTATTTTTCTTTCAGTATAAGTTTGTTGAAACGTAACTTTGTCTTTAGTGGTCTATAATTGATATACAGTTGAATCTCCACATTACGAACCTCTATATTGCGAATTTTTCTGTATAGTGAACTTTTTCTTGGAACTAAGAACATTTCACGATTTTCTTCGTAAAATAACCTCCCAATAGCGAAGTGCATTTTCTATATAACGAATCTTTTCTCCTGTGATTCACTTTTTTTCCTCCCTATTTTTGAAGTATTTCTGGATATTTCAAGTTGTTTTGTCTTTTAACACATTTTACGGTGATCATAAAGCTTGAACTGGTTTTATTAGGTGCCTAACTCAACGAGAGCAATAGAATTCTGGGCGTGTCGACCAAGAAGTGCATCCTTTAACCGCCGTTATCCAGTTCACAGGAAAAATCTTCGATATCCCCTTTCATTCTTAGTGGAGTCGTCTCGTGTCCCTGTGACTTCGAACTAATCTCCGTTCATTTGTAGTGTTGATACGTCGTACTGGTAACTTCGTTTTTTGTAGCTTGAAAATGTCAAAAAATAAGAGCTTGAACATTAAAGAAATAAATTTAATTCTTTAGGAAATGCATAAAGGCGTCAAGACACTTTCCTTGTCGTTTTTCTTTCTTTTCTTTTCTTTTGATAGGTAAGATATATAAAATAAATATATATTAATTTACAAAAAGGTGTGAATAATTACTTTTTTATTGTATAATGTTTATGAATTTAAAATTTGTTTTATGTGGTTTATAAAGAAAAATGAAAAATAACCTCTATATCTAACCTATCTCTCTAATGTAATCTAAATCTATTATAGCAAGGGTGGGCAACTTATTTTGTCTTGTGGGCCACATTGTGGGATCGGAGGATACCGAAGGAGAGCACCTGTATGTCATATCTATAGCTATAAGCGCATTTAATTTTAGAATAAATTTAATGAAACAAATGCACCCAATAATACTTTTCCACATTTTTTTTAAAATCAGGAGTCAAATTGCTTGTTGAAATTCTCCTCACAGTCCGCAAGTTTATGTCAGCCATATTGCATCTACATTTAGTATTGTTGCAAGAAAAACTTTGCTGGCAAATACATGTCGACCAAAATATGGAGAACAATTCCCTCGTAAATTTATTTATATATGGACATTTTTCGGCCGAAAAAGATTTCTAAAGATCAATGTCATAGCGTTAAACATCCTCTTCCCATTGTGATCAGACTTCAAGTCAATAAGTTCAAGATGTAGCTTTTCAGGTGCTATATCAATATCAGCAGAAATTGAACACCATAGAAAATTAAATTTAGGCTCAATTTTCTAAAAAAATAATGAAACCTTCAGGTGACATCGACCGCCAAACTTTGTTGATGATCTCATAGTAGAAACACTCTCAGGTACATTGTTTTCCTCATTGGGAAAAATAAAAGACGAATCTTTAATCAGGCACGGGGAAGAAATCTCGGTTTTTACTGTCATGGCGGACCGCATAGAAACCCTTTGCGGGCCACTAGTTGCCCACTCCTGTATCAAGGTATCCGACTACGTTCCGAACCGTGCTTTAAAAAAAAGCGCATAAATGGATAATTTTCATGATATATAGTGTCACACTTAGATTAGAATACATGTATAAAATTGTTTTAAGGACATTATGACAAAAAGATTATTTGAATGCAATATTTTGGCAAAAAATGAACTTAGAATAACCTTTTTCAAAATGTTCTCCTTTTATAAAAATGCTTTTATAATAATAATATTTTGCTTTTATAAAGTAAAGACTTCTCCAGAGAGCATGAACTAGGAGTTTTGAAAAATTCACATTATTTTCAGAGTTACCACCAATTGAAATAATTATCGGCGTTTTTTTCCTAAAATTTCTCCCTCTGTTGCTGTAAAACATGGATAAATCCGCTTCTAAGTTATATATTTCGAAAATTCTAGTTGAGCTTCTGTACAGAGGTCTGAGTAATAGACAGGGAAAATATTATTATAATAGAAGCATGTTCCACAAAAGGAGAACGTTTTGAAAATGGGTCATTCTATGTTTATTTTTTGTTACAATATTGTACTTAAGTAATTTTTCACTCTAATACTATTCTTAAAACAATTTTATATACGTTTTCTAATCTAAGTGACACTAAATATGATAACTATTGACCATTTATACGCTTTTGCAAAAGCACGGTTCCGAAAGTAGTCGGATACCTTAAGGAAGTACTTTTTAAAAAGTTGATGTTTCGCCATAGCCAATTCAAGGTCCAGATTTGAACTCCATGGAAAGCCTCCAGAGCGTATTTTGTTGCAGCGTTGATGCTAATAGTAAACAGTTTTATTCTTCCAGTAATTAAGATCAGTTTTTTCCCCAAAACTGATCATAATTACGAGATTATTTCAATTGAAAATATAATGTCTGAGATTACTAGGAAAAAATGGAAAACCAATAGCTTAATAATACATATAATTTTGGTGCTATTTTTAGATAAGTGATCTTATAATTTGTTACCAGCATATTTTACATTTATTTTTCTACATTAGTTTCGTTATAATTTAATCTTTTATTGCATTATTCAAAATTATTGAAATCTAATTATAATAAATATGCTGTACTATTATATTTCATTATTTAAACTATAAGAACCTTTATTTGTTTCAAAATTTCCCAAATGATAGCGATCTTAGAGTATTTATAATGAAAATGTTCTCTTTCCTTTATTGTTATTAATATTATTGATGAATAAAAAAATTTCATTTCACTCTTCTAGGAACAATTAAGTGAAATATAAAAAAGGTAACGAAATAATGTGTGAAATCCATGTGTACAGTAACTAGTTTCAAGTATTGAAAAACTATACCATTAAGCAATCTAACCCAAGCTTGTTTACTTATAATTATTTTTGAACATAAGCACTTTGTCAAAACAACTATAATTCATTGTTTCCTACTGTGTTATATGCCTTTTTAACGCGTTTTTTTAAGTTTTACTTGTATGTAATGGAATTGAACTCGATTTTTACACACTTTAAAAGGTCAGAATAATTCGAAATTTCGCACACTTGTCAAGGACTCATGACAATACAATAATTTCATAGTTTTGTTTCATTGTCCTGATTAGGATTTTAATAATTAAGGGATATAAGGATTTCTAGAATTGTGGCGACTAATTCATCAAGTCGTTTCCAGATTTGGCGAGTAATTGCATAAACCATTTTCAGATTTGGCGACTAATTCCAAATGCCATTTCTAGATTTGGCGACTAATTCCAGATTTAGCGCCTGAAAGATTAAGATGCAACACTAAAACCGCAAACGGGAATAAAAATAATTTATGTTCGAACTGCTAAATATTTTTTTGATTTTGATAAAGCAATATGTTTAGAAATGATGATATGCATTAACTTTTCGCAATACGTTTAAAAAGTGATAATACGATTCATATTTAATATTTCTTCTAAACACACTTTTATTAGTTATGACCTGTATCTATAGAGACGGAATCTTTGAAATACAACGATAGGGGGCTCATCCGAGGCCCCGCAAACGGAGAGAATATATACCCTTCAGACCCATTAATTACTATCCATTGAAGAGCAAGACTAATTCCAAGAGCTCCATAATTCCAGCTCCGAATACCAAACTCAAGGAGGAATTCAACAAAAAATAAATGATAGTTCTAAAAACTAAAAAAACAGGTTTTTATTAGAGATCGAACTAAAAAAAATGAAAAATAAATTATAGTTTTAAAAAAACTAAAAAAAACACGCTTTTATAGTGTGAATTGAACTAAAAAGTAAAAGAATAATTCTTAAAATAAGAATAAAATGATTAACGAGAAAGTTAATGTCATTGTGGTAAAAGCGTGGGGGGCTTTGTACTACATTTTTTCTCTAACTCAGGATTTCGTAACAGAACTAGTAAGAAATTGTAACAATTAATAGAGTACCCCAGGCTTTTATCCCAATGACATTAATTTTCTCGTTAATCACACATTTTATTCTTATTTTAAGAATTATTCTTTTACTTTTTAGTTCGATTCACTCTATAAAAGCGTGTTTTTTAGTTTTTTTAAAAACTATAATTTATTTTAACTCGATCACATCGCGCATCATGAAAAAGAGAGGCAGAGATGGAGAGCAACTCCTCAATGTATCGGTATCTGAATGAAAGACATATTATTGACTTTCGTTTTTGCACTAATATCTTCACTTTTAAATAAAATTTCAGATCTTAAAACAAATCCTTCACAAGTCGAAACTATTCAATAATATATATGCTCTTTCTGATATTAATTATCGTAAATAGCGATATAGTTTTATTTTTTTTCAAAATTTTTTTGAATTAATTATAATTCTGTGTATTTAATATCATCCTTTAACCTATACTAAATTTCAATGCAAATGAATAGATCAAAGAATCATAATATTTGTAATGTTATTTTGAAAATATCTTTTAAAAGTACGTGAGTTGAAATCTTTACGGTTAGAAAGAAATACTGTTTTAAAGTGCTAAAAATTTGATTTCCTGCCGATTGTTTGGATCTAAAATTGTTTCTCTAGTCTAGAAACCTTTTAATGTTTTTTTTTAATTTGAAGGGTGTTCATTCAATTAGTAATAGATATTTTTTATACTTTCCTATATTATGTTTAACTAAAACTTTTTCCAAAAAAACACCTAATTACTCTTCCCTTTTTTTTATTGTTGCATTTTATGGTATCTCATTATTTTTCAAAGCATTTGTGACAAATCTATACGGAACTTTATCACTAACCTTCTGAGTCGTCCTTTTTAGGGAAATTTAATTCTCTACCTATTTCCAATCAACTCCAAAGAGCTGACGGGATTCCTTGTTATGCGGATTGGGTAAAGTATTTAAGTCAAACGGAATAGTAAAGTTAGAGCAGTAGGAGATAGAGATTGAAGCAGAAAGTTATAGTGAAGTTAAATTGAAGATTTCTTGTTGGAGATAATTTACTCTCAAGAGGAGTTGAGATTCCGTTGGTAATTATTGATTTATAATTAAAGTCTCATTAAAGTTTTAAGAGTGAGATTAAAGATAAATGTTCAATAGGAACATTATTAAATATAATTCTGGGATCTCTTTTCGTGGTAATCTCTGCGTGATCGTTATTTAATTGTTAATTAATTTGATCATTAATTAAGTTAATTTAAAGGATATTATCTTTAAAACCTCGTAATACTAGTTAAACATATTTGTTAATAAGTCTTAGATTCTATTTGGATAAGATAACCAAATAAAGAAAGTTGTTTATAGAAATGGCTTCTGGTTCTTACATGACTCCTATTTATTCTCGTTCTCAAAGTGAGGTCCAAGGAGACCTTCACACATTAACTGAATTATGGGGTTTTTTCCCGTTTGCAATCTGCAAAATTATCTTTTCTTTTCTTTTTTAATTCATTCTTCTTTGATATAACATTGGAAGAAAAAAAATTTCTTCAAGAAATAATCTCGTAAAGGATGCACTTCACAGGTTAAGCTTAAAATTATAGGTTCATACTAAATATAGGAGTCCTTTTGCAAATATTGAAGGCTTTAAGAAACTAAAATACAAATAGAACTCACATGTTTAATCAGTTTGATCACCAATTAAATGCAAGGCCTGTGCTTTTTAAAATTTATTTCCTCCAAATGAGAAGTTTTAGTGGTCACCAACACTATTTTTCTAACAATTTAGGTAAGATTGATAAAATTTCAGATGAGGTTTTCATATATTTCAAAATAATACGTGATATTAATGTAATCACAATGTATAATGAATTTTTAAAAAATCTAGATTTTTTTCCCTTTGCCATAAACCTGGAAAAATATTACCAGCATTCGTGAGAATTTTTCCTTAATTATATATAAATCCTTCAAAATTTTCAAATTTTGAAGAATATTAAACAGATTTATTAATGTTTATAAAAGAAATATTTTTTTTAAAAATTTTTCATTTACGCACACAATATCAAAATCATTGTACGATAATTTTCATACAATATCCAATGATGGTGACTCTTAAATAATAAATACTTTATAATAGTTGAAACAGTGGTGTGATATTTTAAAAAGTAAACATAAATAATACATCAATAAAACAAACTTTGAGACAAACAAGAGAGAACCTTATGTTTTTTTGTGAATACATTAGTACACATCATTAAAAATGATCAAATTTTTAATTGTCAAATAATTTTTTCAGTACTAATTCTAGCTTACAAGACTTGCTTTATTTCTTTTTCACTTTGAGTTTTACATCATTCATGTAAACATTTGTATCAATTTTTTTTCGATATAAGTAAATTTAAGATATTGATGGGAAAACTATTTTTTAACGTACTCCAAATTCTTTCCTTCATTTTTAATTTTTTAATTAATATTATATTTATTATTATGGTTGCTTACTGTAGATTGGTATACTATTTTTGCTGTTTTTATTTTTTTGAGTAAATAGCTTACTGTTAAACTGTACAAAAAATTATTATTTTCTCATTTGTTGATTGATGCTTTATTTTAATGCATATGCAATAAAGAATCCAAAGTTTATGATTAAATAAAATGCCAATATATTTGGAATTTTAAAATGGTTTTAAGATCTCTGATTATTGCGAAATGTTCAAACAATTTTCTCTTCGTTTCGTATTTTGCTTGACATGTTCCGGAGTCAAATAATTTCAATATTGTGCTGAAGAACCATTGCTTCTTTGATTATTTTTTTCGTCTCGTACATAGTTTATACATTGATTAAATCTGCTGAAAATTAGAGCTTGTTCTGAGTAGATCCTTTTCACTGAAACTTTTTTTATTACTGAAGTATTTTTAGCCCTTTAGTTTAACTACTAGCCAGAATGCTTGATGTTTGCACATTCTACGAATGTAACTTATGTTTTTATCAGAATATTTTTTTTAATTTATACACTAATAATTTTATTATTTATTTTAATCTAGTAAGACGTTATTGCTAAATCTTTTTATTTTCTTATAACCGTTTATTGTCATAATTATGTTACTGATAACATTTCTTTTATTTATAAATAATTTTGAAAAGGTTTTATTTTAGTTTTATTCTCATTCAAAATTTTGATTTTTACTTAATTTTTTGTGCTTGTAATTTCTTTTTTAATCATTCTTTGAAGGGAAAAAATAAATATTTGAGTTTTCGGAGTTTTAAGACTTTTAATTTAAAACGTAAATTTTCAAAAAGGAATAATGAGAAGAGATTTAAAAAAATTTAACTTCTGGGGATCATTTTTAATAATCACAGAACACACTAAGTTTTACTATTAGTATAATCAGTTCTCCAGAAAACGCCGGGTACTTAAGATGCCGAATAAATAAACAAATAATTCTTAAAAATCAGTTCACATTTATTCAATGTGAAACTATTTCGATCTACCATAACTAGGGTGATAACTTCATTACGGATTATTATTTTTTTTAATCTAAAGTGGTCCATTCTAAAAAGATTATTCTGCAGACATTGCCAACTTGTTTACTACTTTTAATTTGTAACACAGGGTGACGACTCTTAATAAAACTGAAACAAATGAGTTTGACTGAATATTAAAGTATCCGACTACTTTCGGAACCGTGATTTTGCAAAAGCGTATAAATTGATAATATTTATGATATTTAGTGAAAATTAGATTAGAAAATGCATATAAAATTGTTTTAAGAATATTATTACAATAAAAAATTATTTAAGTACAATATTTTGACAAAAAATGAACATAAAATGACCCCTTTTCAAAATATTCCCTTTTTGTGAAAAATGTTTCTATTATAATAATATTTTGCCTCTATATAGCTCAGACCACTGTACAGAGGATCAACTAGAATTTTTGAAATATATAACTTAAAAATGGGTTTGTCCATGTTTTACGACAACAGAGGGGAGAGATTTTAAGAAAAAAAACGCTGATATTATTTCAAATGGTTGCAACTCTGAAAATAATGTGAATTTTCCAAAAATCATATTTGAGCCACTATACTGAGATCTGAACTATATACAGGCAAAATATTATTATAATAGAAGCATTTTTAACAAAAGGACAACATTTTGAAAAAGGTTATTCTAAGTTATTTTTTTGTCTAAATATAGTATTTAAATAATTTTTTTTGTCAAAATGTCATTAAAACAATTTTATACATGTATTCTAATCTAAGTGACACTAAATAACATGAAAATTATCCATTTATGCGCTTTTGCAAAACCACGGTTCCGAACGTAGTCGGATACCTTAAAGGAAAATGTTAATCTTTCCGTACAGTAATAATAACCTTTGTTTTTTATAGTTAAATTATTTATTTAAATGCAATAAACTTCACTGCATTTATTTATAATTTGCACTTCACAAGGGAAACTAAAAACCTAAATTAGAAAATTATATTATATATAATATGTTCAATACCTACTTGTGAGACGCGCAATAATGGCTATAAACACTGAATTTAAGGGATTTGAAATAATTTTCTTTCCCAATGTATATAGCAAAAAATAATCGGGATCTACTGTAAATTTTACTTTTAATACAAATTCATTCTGTTTTTGTATATTCAATCGTCTGGACGCAGAATTAAGCAGCAAGCTTAAAGAACACCGATTTAATGCAAATTAAATATTTTTACCTTCCATAAATATTGTTTATATTACGATCAAGGAGCTCAATAATAACTGTTATTTCGATACTGTCCTTCTCACAGATGTTTATCAGTGTTTATGTGGCCACCATAGACGAATATTACGAACCATTGTCTGCATTTCTTCGATCGCGTTTTCTGTTTAGAGTCCTGGAGCTTTAAAGACTCACCATAAAGAGGTGTTGATGCACATTAAATCTGTCGAAGTTCCAAGTACTCATGAAGGCGGAACTCGTGATGCGCCAACTCGTCGTAGCTCTTGTCACTTCAGTGTACTTAAGATTTACAAAGTCTGTTGCCCATTTTTTTGTTTCATTTTGAAGTGACAAATTAATAAGCAATCAATTGTCTTTTTAATGCAAATCAGTGATTCCCAAAGGGGTCTACGGCGGCCTACATGGGGTCTATGTCAGCAGGAAAAAAATTAGAGGTACATGAAGTAAGTTTAAATTGGAGACTATGATTGTGATACTCATTTAACCGATTCTTAGCTTTTATTTTAATTATTAATGCCTGAAAGAAATATTCCTCATACCACGCGGGATGGTTACATATTTACTTAAGTTTTTGTTTATTATAATATAAGCACATATATCTAGATTGTGTTATGGAATATCGTGAGAAAGTTTTTAATTGCTTTTCCTAGTGAAAAGGAACTTACTTCAGCACTGTTGCTAATCTTCATAACAAAAAAAAGAAGGTTGAACGCTACAAAATGAGGAGACTTAAGATTCAACTTAACAAAAACTGATTCCAGTTGCTGAAAGTTTGTTGAAAGGCATCATATTCATACCTCCCATTATAAAACCATTTGCTTGTTGCTCAGTTATTTTATGTTACAGGTACTGAATTTTAATTTATTGAATAAATGTTTAAAATTAAGATGTGTTTGTTTTCTTAAAATTTTCACTATACAGTTAGTTTAATTCTTTAAAGATAAGTAGCTTTGTACCAGCTATAAAAATATATTTAAGTTGATTAATTAGCAAAAATTTAATATTAAGTAAGCAGGGGTCTACCCCAAACCAGGAAAACATTGAAAGGGGTCTATGAAATAAAAAAGTTTGGGAAACTATGATCTAATTGCTACCCGAGGACCACATGCGGTCCTCAAAGTTTTTTTTGTGACCCCCTCAAGACTGTTGGAAAAAACCACAAATAGACAAAAAATACTCTCTATATTCGAGTCAATATATATTAGAGAAAAACCATTTTTTGCATGAAAGCCAACAAAAGAATAAATATAGTTGGCTGGCATTAACTTGCAAACTGTGATAAGAATTTTAACAAACCATCTCACTATCGATTTTAAAAATATTATAAAAAAGTGTGATAAGGTACACATTTGTTTCATTAAACTGATTCTAAAAGGAAATGTGATTGAAGCTGTAAATGATATGAAATTAGCACAATAAATAAATTGAATAAAGCTGCCATTATTTTATTTAACTTATATTTATTGATTTTCATGGATACATTTTATACTTTTTCTGAGATTCAAAGTTAACTAAAGATTACAATCTCTTTAAAAAAGAGTGGTCTTCTGGTATCCTCCTCTTTCACAATTGGCTTTCAAGCCCAAACAATTGCTTTCCCTTCGTCTATACTTATTCCATTCAAACTGTTATATTTTTAAAAATATTCGTCTAAAGGGATTTTATTAATTCATCTGTTTAAATGGATTTGTTCAAAAGAAGTTGTGTATGTACGACTGCCGAGATGAAATTATCTTTATATATATAAATCTTCTGTGCGTGTGTATGTGACTAAACTCCTCCTAAACGGCTGGACCGATTTTGATTAAAATTTTTTAGTGCGTTTAAGTGGATTCGAGAATAATTTAGATTCACAATTCGGTCCGATATCGCAATTAGTTAAAAATGCGTCAAAACTATGTAAGGCCGCGTGATTGTTCATAAAAAATTGTGGGCAATATTCTTGAGGCCACTATTTTGAGCGGCAAACTTCAAGGTGAAGTTGTACTTCTACCACAGATCCCAATGATTCTTTCAGACTCACCTACCCATTCAAATGTTTTCAATTTCCAATTCGCTTGGCATTTGCTATGACCATTAATAAGTCACAAGTTCAAATAATGACAATTTGTGGCTTAGATTTACATTAGCTCTCAAGGATTAACCAAAAACATTGTACATTCAATGGAATTACGATAAATTTAATTTTTTATGTATTAAAAAATATATCTGTTATGAAAATAGCTCGAGTTTTATCCTTTTTACCCTTTAATCAAAACATTTTTAAGTAAAGTTTCTATTCAGAATAGCTTCTGTATTCAACTTTGTTCATAATAAATACATACTCACGCGCAATCGATAGGTCGAATTGTGGTAATTGTATCTGTGATGATGTCAAGTATTGTAATAACTTTATTTATAAAAAAATTCCTTAAAACGGTCCAGATTGTTACAACTTATTCAAAAAGTTTGTAATTTTCGGATTTAAAACGTGTGTACAGGACAATATCTGTCGGGACCGCTAGTATATTTATAAAAACTTAATAAACAAAAAAATATAGTTTGCCCTCGGATTTCAAAAATACTAGCAAGTGGAGAACTTAAAAGTGACAAGGAAAATCACAAAGGACGCTAAATAACGATTTTGAGATTTACGATGTACATTAAGAGATATCTTTCTATAAAAAATTATTCAATATAAAAAGAAGGGAAAAACCCAGCTTATACAGCAATGACTCTAAGAACGTTATTTTATAGTTTGGTCTTGAGCCAAATCATAGTGAAAATTATTTTTTTATGATATTGAGATAAAAATTAATTAAAATGTTATTCTTCCTCAGGAAACAAATAAAGATAATTAAATAAATGTATCCATTATTCAATTTTTATTCCAGAATCTTTAAGGTTACTAACTACTTTCGGAACCGTGATTTTGAAAAAGCCTATAAATGAATATGTTTTCGATATTTAGTGTCATTTGAATTATAATACGAGTATATACATAACATTGTTTTAAGAATATTATAACAAGAAAAACTATTTAAATGCAATTTGTTGGCAAAAAAATGAAGGAAGAACGACATATTTTCAAAATATTCTTCTTTTATGAAAAATGATTCCATAATAATAATAATTTTCATATATATATAGAATATATATAGGCATTTTGAAAATTTTTTATTTTCCTCACTTTTCCAAAAAAATTGCATTTAAATAGTTTTTTTCTTGTAATAATATTCGTAAAACAATTTTATATGTATATTGTAATTCAAAAACTAAATAAAAAAAACTATCCATTTACACGCTGTTTAAAAATAACGGTTTCGAACGTAAGCATCTTAATTAAAATTAACCGAAATCGCATTTTTATTGCAATGTTTAAGGAACCTATTGCAGCCTTTATTTGATTCAAAACTTATAAACATTTACTAATTTCCTTAGAAGGAAGACGTGCATTGTTGAGATATTTTACGGTACAATTATTTCGACTTTAATTAATAAATAATTTAATCCACGACAAATGTTGCATATACAAATTCTTGATGAGAAATAGAAAGGGAGTCCTCAAGGAATCTAGACATAAACATTTCCTTTGTTACAGTGCTCAAGTTTTCCAGTATATCTGTATTGCTTTGCTCTGCAGTCTCTTGCTGAATGGGGTGGTAATCCCGGAATATTATTCGTGCTGAAAAGGGAAGCTACCTTTGAAAAGAGAACAAAGGGAGGAGGCTGGGGAGGAACGCTTCCCAAATACAAGGTTGAATGGGAGACCCTAATTTAAAGCAGAGATGGGATAAATGCCCTCTCTTCCGCGCGGTGTGGTTCCCCACATCCTCCTGCATTATTCCTTCCTCCTGTTCATCAATTAATGCTCGCTTCAATTCGCTAGTTTGAATATGATACTACGGTGTTAAATTGGAACTGGTTTTTTCTTACTATTTCATTACTTCCGCTCTGTGTTTTCGAATAAGTAAAAAAACTAATAAATAAGAGGACTTAAGTGGCATTGAATTCTCGAAATAATGAGCCGCTTTTGAAAAAGGGTTAATAGATTAATCGTATGCATATATTAACGCAGATACACGTGTTGTTCATAGTTCTCTTTAAGGTTTCGAAGCTCTATAGTAAAAAAAACAAAGACGAATACAACAAAAAAGAACGTATGAAAAGCACACACATAAATAATTCAAGTTTTATTTACATACTTCACTGATGTTTTATGCGTGAAATCTTGGGTGAGTGAGCATTGTATTTTTTAATGGCGCAAGAGCCAATTTTGGCTATACTGCGCCAAACATTTGTTAAAAATAAAAAAAAACGTTATAAAAGATCTTAAAATGTTGATAAAGCACAGTAACATATGGTAAAATATTTAGAATACAAGAATCAAATTTGTGAGGTAAAACATTTCAATTTTGGTGGGGGATACCCCACAAAATCAGACATGGTTAAAACAGATCAAATTGAGAACAACAAAAAGAGAGAGAGAGACAAAATTTGTGAAAAACTAGTTAAAATACATGTTGCATCAAGAGTTAAATATTTGTGTTTATTTTTTCCTGTTTCTAACATGAGTAGGTGTTAGAAGTAACTCTCCTTTGTAATATGTTTATATATATATATATATATATATATATATATATATATATATATATATATATATATATATATATATATATATATATATATATATACATATCTATATATATAAAGGAGAAAAGCGACTCACTCACTGACTAATTGACTAATCACGATATCTCCTGAACTATTAAACCTACAGACTTGAAATTCGGTAGGTAGGTTCCTTCATAGAGTAGACGTCAGCTAAGAACAGATTTTGCAAAGTTCGAACCCCAAGGGGCGTTACGGGGGTTTAAGGGGCATTATAGATAATTATTTCCATTACTAAACTATTAGATGTACAGTCGTGAAACCTGGTACACACATTTCTTTCACTAAGTACAGATTCCCTACATAACGATTTTTACGAAAATCGACCTCCAAGGGGCGTCGAGGGTGCTTAAGGGGCGTTATACATAATTACTTCCATTTTTAACCTATTAGACGTACAGTCTTGAAATTTGATTCTTTTCATTGAGTACAGATCCCCTACGGACTCCCCAAGTGGGGTTGTAGAGAATTAAGTGACGTTATAGGAAATTAACTCTTTTCATTGAGTACAGATCCATTCACAGAATGGGTTTTGTGAAATTCGACTCCCAAGTGCGGGGGGGGTTGTAGATAAGAATTAAACTAGTGACGTTATAGGCAATTAACTCCTTTTAATCTATTTGGCGTAAAATCTTGAAATTGAGAAAGCTGATTCCATTCATTAAGTAAAGATCTGCTATAAGATGGGTTTTGTGAAAATTGTTTCCTAAGTGGCGTTGCGGGGCTTAAGGGGCGTTATAGATAATTATTTCCATTTTTAAACTATTAGACGTACAGTCTTAAAATTTGGTAAGCGAATTCTTTTCATGGTGTAGAGATCCGCTACAAAATAGTTTTGGGGGAAATTGATCCCCAAGGGTCACTGAGGGGGATTAAGGGGCGTATAATAGATAAATATTTCCGCATTTCAACTAATAGAAACACCTGCTTGAAAAATAGAAGGTATGTACCGTTCATGGAATAAAGTTCCTTTTACAAAGATTTTTGCGAAAACGGACCCTCAAAGGAGTGGGATTGTGAGGGATTAAGGCGTGTTATAGAAAAATTGCTGTTTTTGAATTTAACTCTTTTACTTGAAATTTGTTTGGCACTTTTCTTTAGTTGAATAGAGTTCCACTAAGAATGGATTTTACGGAAATCAACTCCAGGGGGAAGAGGGGAGAGTTATTGAGGCGTATTGATAGACAAAATTCCCGTTTTTGAACTGCTAAGACTATAATAATAAAATTTGGTTTGCATGCTTCTTTTGTTGAATTGGAATCCGCTAAGAATGCTATCAACGAGGTATTGATGAAAAAAATTCCGATTTTGCTCTGTTAGATTTAAACTTGAAATTTAGCACGCATGTTTATTTTATGGAGTAGAGATTCACTGAAAGTTTCTTTGGTGGAAATCCACTTGATTATTAGGTTAAGTGAGTGAAAATATCTTTCTACTTCTATTTTAGATATAAATATAAATTAGATATTATAATTTATGTTTTTTTTATATCAAGGGGTGAGAGTGTAACAGCTATAAATATATTTTTCAATGCAATCGAGTTGTTAATGCTAGATATCAATAATTAATATATATGTAAACAGTATACATATATACAACATCGTGAAATACACAGTGAAGCGGGTGGGTAACGACTAGTATATATATATACATATATATACATACACACACATATATATACACACATATATATACATATATATATATACACATACACACACACACACACATATATATATATATTGTAGTCAAGATTGGATTCATCTTCCCCATCATATACAATCATGTATTTCTTATCCGTTATATATTCCACAGAAGATGATTTTTTCGGTCTATGTTGAGCCATTTTTATACCTATTATTGTTTTCAGTAATTCTTTTTTTCGTTTTCTCTATCGTGAGTTTTTTTTTCTTTCGAATGCTGTGTTATTGTGTGGAATCTTGGTCACGCGGCATTTATCAATGCGATAAGCCAGTTCCTGCCTCATTCTAGTAAATGGGTAGAATGGTCATCGGGGCACTTGATCTCCGAAGAGGTTTTAATCCCCTATGTTCATAAAATTGTGGGTTGACATTCAAAGATAGAGCTTGCCATGTCAGATTTTAAGTATTTAAAAATGAATTTAAAGTTACAGTTAAAAGGATTGCACTCTTGAATTAAATAAATATGAGAATATAAAAAAGGTAAAAATGCTGGAACCAATTAATAAAATAATATAAAAATGAAATAAACAAGTGAGAAAAGTGAGAGAGAATTGACAATCTGCGACAGCCGAGGATCAAACTCAGACGAGATGTGATGCCAGCCGTCTTAAACAATACTGAGCTAAGGCATTTCTAGTCAACAGGGTATTATCGACGTTATTGGCAGCTCGTGTTATTCTTTCATGCAGTTCTGCTGCATCACATGGCAATGGGGGGAGCGAAAACTTGGACTTATGTAAAAGACCAAGTTTTCGGATAACACAGAAATTATAATACGATGCTATCATTAATATTGATAGAGCCCTGTTGAATGTGACAGGATCTAGACCAGCTGTACTCAACCTCAGGCCCGCCGAAACTTTCTGAGTGGTCCGGTCACGGCTCCCCTGTTACACTAACAAATTAAGTTATTTAAGAACAATGCATTAAAAATTTCGTGAGAAATTCTATCAATCACATATATCAATTTTTCTATCGATGTCGTGTTGGTACGAATTGCTAGATAATTTTTTTTCCTTTTTGTAGTTTTGTAACGGTTAGTGATAACAAATAACAGTGGAGTGGCGGCCATTTTATGGGTGAATCTAATTTTTGATTAACCCTCATGTCTTCCAAGTAACATATATTTAAAGAATATATATTGTGTGTTTCAGGACAATTGGGATCTTGACTATTTCGTGGAGGAAAACAAACGTGGATCAATAACTTGTTTGATTTGCGTAAAAATGTTATAGTTAAAAAAAAAGTATGATTTTATTTGTTACTATACCCTTTTAAATGGCTCTTTTTCTTGAGAATTTCTTTCAAGACGAGAGAAATTGGTTTTCTTAAAAAAATCTTTGTAACAGCAACAAAATATTTTTTGGGTCATCGTTGAAAGAAAATCGAAATTACCCCATAATGGAGTAAAAAATGCATAAAACCTATTTTTTGTGAGTTGTGTTTGATAAAGTTCATTATAATTTTAAAATAAAATCCAAAATCATGAGCTAATAGTTTGATCAATTTTCCGCTTTTTAATAGCCGAACACGTTGAAAATGACCAAATTCGGTCAAGACAGATATTTTTGTTTTCTAATTTATTGAACAGAGCCAGTGGCGCACACAAGGGGGTCCTGGGGGGTCCGGACCCCCCAAAGCCCTTGATATTTTTCGGATTGATTATAATTCTAAGCATATAGTACGTAAAATTTAATTAATTACTTGCTATTAATGATTAATTTTATTAATTAATGCGAATTATTTATTCAATAATTAGTTTTTTACTGTGTTTTGTTTCCAAAAATCGACAAAATCAAAAGGAGCATGAAACAAGAATGGTGAACTTTCGACCCCGAACCCCCTGAAAAATTCCTGTGTGCGCTACTGAACAGAGTTATCTTTTGGCTTTACAAAACATACTTTGTTTTGTTTTTATGCTACCTAGAGGCCCAACTATAATCAATTTTATAAAGTTAGAAAAACCGGAAGCGGGTCTTTGATCTACCAGAAGTGGGCATTTAAATTGTTCGAAATCTACCATAGCGAGTCTGATAACTCAAAGTATATTACAAATTTATTTCTATAAAACTTTTTGAACCTAATATTTTTGCAATTTTCTAGAGAATGTATTAAAACATTTCTTATTGTATGAAAACCTTTTAAGTTAGGGCTTGTTATTTAAATAATGGTCTAATAAAGAATGTGATTTTTATTATAATTTTTACTCAATCAGTCTAAAATTTTCAAATTTTAATAAAACATTAAAATTTTAGTACATTCTCTAGATAAATGTATCTAATTCGTTTTGGTAATACTTTTACTAATATAAGTTTATTACTTTTTTCTCTAATTGCTTTGAAGTTTTGCAAAAATATTGCTAAAATTTCACTTATAATTGTGATTTTTGTAAAATTTAGGCAATTTATTTTAAAAATTGTTTGTTAAAAATTAGTATTTATTGGTATTGAGTCGTAAAAAAGCATTTATAATGTTTAAATATGTTATTTTGTCAAAAAGTACTCCAAACGTGTTCGGATTCCTTACGTTTTTGATCTTATAGCGTCCTTCCCCATCTCACCCAATAACCCTCACGTTGTGGCCCGCGTGAAATAGTTGTCGGAAAAAAGTATGAGTACCACTTACTTAGACTATCGCTTTAATTTATGTCGTGTAACCGAGGCTTCACACATCGAAGACTTATATAAAGCATATAAATAAAATGAATTATTTCCGTATGCTTTTTCTAATGTTCTTTTTTGCTGTATTCGTCTTTTTTACTATTAGAGCTTCGAAACTCGGAAAGGAATTAGAAATAACTCTGTATTTTTAAATTTAAATAGGAACGTATATAGAATTTCACATTAATACACCGTCGGAAGAGTTTTTTGAAATTACATCAATTTTGTTTTCAAAATATCTTGCATGTGGTCTTATGTTTCTATAAGGCTTTATATTTGGCCATATATTCTCAGGTTTGTTGAATTACTATTTTTTCTGCCAAGAAAACAATCTGTTGCGAACCTCTTTTCACGTTGGTGTGAGAGTTAACCGAAGATAAAGATATCTCTAAAACGCAACAACTTTTGTTCTTATTAATTTCTAATACAATATAGTTGCCTACAGCTAATGGGGGCGAGTTATCTCTAATAAATATTAATAAGTCTTAAATATACTTAACAAGCATCTTTGAAGAAATACAAACGCTCAGCTATTCTCTCTAAACTCAGATAACAAAGCTCTAAGTCCAATGCCTATATACGTTGACAATGGGCTCAATTCATGACGGTCACATGATAAAGACAAACACGTGTTCTCCATTGAGAATACCAAACAGACATCGAACTAATTGTATTTGTTGTTCTGTTTGTAAAATTTCAAATTTTATAATTGGGTAAACATGTTCAAATGTAATTAAAAAAATTCTTCAAAAGGATTTTAAAATTTAAAAAAAATCTTACTTTATGCATGTACTTTTAAATAAAATGCTTTTTTGTATATTATTTGCTTTACTATTGTTGACAAATATGTTTTTTAAGAGAAAGCTTCTGTTAACAGCAAAAGTTGGGAGCAACGAAGGGCATCAACCGATTGGCTAGAACTACATAATTGCTTTTATAGTGTGATTATGACGTCACACACGCACAAATTTTTGAACTGATTGACTATAAACACGTGAAAGTCATTATTATGTGACTATCACGTCACATTAATTTAGCCTATTCATTATTCTCATTAGATGTAACTCAAACTAACATCAACACACCTTCCTGCTTTCTTCCTCTTCAATTCACTTTACTTTAAATAGTAAATACTATTTTCACATCCTTTACAGAGAAAGAGGCTTTCAGCAATGCTACTGGGGGATTAGTAGAAGGACCCAAAGAGAATCCGTTTCAAATTCATACAAAAATAAATAACAATTTGGATTTTTCCGAAAAGCGCACAAAATTTATACATTGACTAAATACAGATGATTACTTTCTCTTGTAAATTAATGAACAACCGTCTCCTTTATATTATTATCCTTATCTGAAATACTATAGTTGTTTGAGTGTTCAAAAACTCAAACTATTCTCATAAGTAATAGTAATTTCACTACTCAGCATTGAAAATGAATTTTATCAGTCCAATATAATTATAAGATTAAAATGACTACTTTAAGTATTTGCCTCTTTCAAATGATATAGATAATTTGCTCCCAAATTTTTTCTCAATCCATGGATTTTTTAACATTTTACAAACTTTTTAACAAGTTTTTTCAACCCATAGTTAAAACTTGCCCACGGTCCCCTTTTTATAGTCAAAATTTACCCACAGACCACCTTTCAAAGTTAAAACTTTCCCAAAGACATCAAAGTGAAAAAGATACAAAAATGCATATTATAAAAATTACAAATTTTAAAAAAACATTTTGTTGAAGAATTTTTTATTGAAATTATAACTTTTGTTTAAAATAAAATTAAAAAAAATTAATGACTTGGATGAACTTGATGATATATTATGAGTGTATTTATGACCGTCTCAATGTTTGTGAGTAGCAACCGCAAATCCCCACAAGCACTAGTTTTTCGTCGGTTTCCTTTTTTGTGTGTGATGATATTTTTATGGCATTCAATTCACATTCAACCAAATTGGAAGACGAGAAAGTATTCAACAGCTTCTGTACATTAACCCATAATGCATGATATAAAATTGGGATCTGTTTTTGTAACCAGAATGTGTAGTATCCTTGTTCAACATTAGTTTAAGTTCCTCATTTGTGGATATTTCAATAAGATGTTTCTGTATTATTATGGATTCATCTGTTTTGGGGAATCTGAGTCAGTCCACGCGCAAAAGGGTTCAATACCCAGTCGGGAATATGCAAATGAATTATTGTTTTTTATTTATTCAAATTTCCACAAAAATAAAAAAATACATCAAAATTTTTTTTACTCTATATTAAACCTTAAGCGGACCCCAGGTATTTTTCAGGGAACTCCAAATCAATTTTAATTTTCCACGAACCCCTTGAATAATATTGGGGATCCCTATGGGTGCGTAGGAACCCCTCTAGGAGCCACTGATATAGAGTGTTGCATTGCTTTCAATTTACGTCCCACTCTGTGGCAACACGACAACTATCGGCGACGCACTTATTAATTTTAGACCACAGTCAGGTGATCAGAATAGTTTCTGAGGTAGAATCCTACTCTAATACCTCTCACAAGATGCTAAAGCAAGCTTCTAACCAAGAATTGTTTGTTTCTAAAATATTACGATAGTTTCATATATTAGCCGCATGCCATTATCAACCTTTGATGAATAACATCACATTTTTGTTTGTCCTGGAAAACGTTTAGGAATTCAGGGCCGGGTACCCTTGGTCCGGATCTCCCACCATAACCCTTGATTTTTTCCGACTGATTATAACCCTATGTATATAGCAAGTAAAAGTTAATTAATTACTTGTTATTAATAATTAATTTTATTAATTAGCACTAATTATTTATTCAAGAACTAAATTTTTACTGTTTTTTGTTCCCCCAAATCGACAAAATCATAATAAATATGTTGGGTGGCGTATTGGAGCATGATGCGAGATTGGTGAACCTTCAACCCTGGACCCTCCACCCCCCTTTTGAAAAATTCCTATGTGCGCCACTGGGCTATACTTCATCCCGTCGAAATTTGCTGCTTTCAAGAAAAGTCTATTTCTTTTCTGTTCCGGACAAAACAAAAAAAAATATGTCACTTAAAAAGAAATTCAATTTTTCTAATCTACACACACACACACACACACAAATAATTTCGGCTGTTGAAATAATTAGTTGATTTCGGGTTTATTATTGGTTAAAAAGAGATTTTTTGCCATCATTTTAATCGGGGAAAAAGAAAAATATGTTTTATATCGAAATTAGTTAAACACACAGTGGTTCGGTATATCAAAGTCCGACTGCATCTGTAAGAAATCGTTTAAATCACGAATTCTCCAATATTCTAGTGTTGGAGTGGTGTGGAATACCGGCTCAGGTGATGTCCTCGCCACATGACCAAGTTTCAAAATTACAAAGTCCATCGCCAGTAGCTCTTGTTTTGCTTTATTGTGCGACGTTAACAAACATTTGATCATACAGTTTATGCTTTCGTTTCTTTCTTCTATTGTTTTATAAAAGAAAATTCTTGTTTTCCTCTTTAGTAATATTAAGTTGAAAATGTGAAGTTTGTTGCTTTGAAAATTCGCTCAAACCTGAAGAAGCTAATGAAATGCTTGATTCCGTATAGAAATTGTGGAACTGGTTTTTCGCAAATGTATTTTTCAACTGCATGGAATAATACACTTTCGTAGTTTATCTATTCCGCAGTATACTAAATTTATATTATTAATCTATTATAACTGATATATGATGTCCGAAAAGTATGTCTACACTTTCAAAAATTAATAAAAAATACTGGGGAAGGTGTACCTTTTGTCCGCCTAACGGGGGACTTACTTCCAGTGTACAAATTATACTACTGTTCATACACATTGCTTACATTGTAAAACTGTAATTTACATGTATTATAAAGCTCTGTTGTTTTCAATGTATTGTAATGAGTAAAAAAACAAAATTTGAAGTCTTCATCTCCGCATTTTAATTATTTGTACTTCAATTTAGTGCCTTTTCAAAAATAAAGATCTTAATCAACTTTTCCCCTAGATTGCATTGAATTTTTATTCCGTTTTTGTTTCTGCACCTTGACAGAGTCACATATAATTGTCCGTGGGTAAATATTGTTTCCTTCGATGTTACGCATAAACCGACTTTTTCAACTCTGCCTCTGTAATTTATTAATAGTCCTCGCAAATGCTAATCTTAGTGGGAATTGCGTACGTTGCAGTACGAATATCATTTCTAAATTCCCTCCAGTGTCCAGTGTTATCGTTGGTATACATAAAGTTTTGCCTTACTTATCTCCTGATCAAATTTCATACTGCAGTTTATTCTGAATATGTGTGTGTGTGTGTGTTTCACTACCAACCTTATGCCATTACACAGTTCATCAGTAATTCATACTTTCTTAATAGCATATACAGACTAACTTCAAATTCAGTTCAACGGGTGGCATTCTCAATGGAGTTAGTGATGTTAGATCTTCAGGAGGATACTGTAGCAAAGCAAATACACTTGTCACAGCAACAAGAAAAACTTTTTTTTTATAGAGCGAGAGAGAGAAACAAAGATTTTCCCATACATTTTTTACTTCCTGTACAGAAAAGATTAAACTTTCTGTTTTATTAAATGCAAGCTAGACTGCGCAACGTCCGCGTTTTTTAACATTCTCGTTTAAAAATGGCTTCATCGCAAGAAAAAGCGCAACCTGTAGCATGGTTTAGCGAATTTAAATCTGCAAACATATATACAGCATAAATGGGGATCCACTGCATTGGAAGTGAAAAGGTTAAATTACGGTAGCCATTCAGAGTTTTGATCTTGTAATGCTTCATAGAACGTGGCTAGAAATCTGGTATAGATTCGATGTGTTGCGCGCAATTAATGATGTGTACAGATAAATCGTGCAATAAAGACTCAAACTCAGTGGCGCAACAGCCCACGAGAGCCAGGGCCTACTGTGCCCATCCCAGTATAAGTGACCATTGGGCGCTGAGGTGCATGAGGAGAAGTCCCGATTAGGTGGTTAGTCTGAAGTGAGACCAAGTCCCCAAGCAAGCTTGGTACTCATTTAATCGATCCACTGCAGGAGGGATGAAAGACTGAGTTGATCTTGCCCAGCCCGAGGAGAAAACCTCGAACCTGTGGTGTGGAAGCGCGATACGCTACCACTCGACCACTGGGCATTATATATGGGCCTTCATTGTGCAATAAAGCATTGTAAAAAAACTTTATTTTCCTTTAGGGAACAAAAACAAAAACAAAACACGCACAATTTTTTTTTTTTGTAATTAATATTTGAAAGTGTAGTTCTTCTTTTCGGAAACCCGGTATGTCCCTTTATGATACATTTTAAAAATTTAAAACATTTTATGAACCCGCTTTTTATTCACATGTACAGCTAGAGATCTGCTCAATACTACAGCTAAATAGATCAAAAGAATGGTGGGAAATTTCCTACAAAGATTAGAATATATTTCAAGAAATCTCGAGAAACTAAGAAGTTTTTTGTTAGGTTTTCACTCTCGCATGAGAGTTGTTGTTATACAAACACCAAAAATGTTATAAGAACTCCCGTATATATTCAGAAGAATATATGATAAAGAAACTCTCGAAGAAGAAGCGGAAACTTTACCTTTTTTTCCTCTCTCTCTCTCAAAAAAAATCTATAACTTTAGCATGTAAGTTCTACAAAATATTCACTTTCAAATCCATCCTCACGCGTTTATACATATATATGCAAAAGAAAATATATCAAACGTCTTGTTCGATTTTCACGAACACAAATACCGATCTGTTCTGTTTCCTTTTATTCTTTTCTTTTCCCACAGAAGCTATTTCAGATTGAGTGGCTCGGGGCTTCTGTGTTTTATTTACTTTTTTCTTTTCCGGAGAAACTTTTTTCAATATTGGGACAGTGTTTCCAGGAAATTCGGGCGTATCCACGCATGGGACGTCGCCGGGATAAATAAATAAAAAGTGGGGAAAATTTCACGGCTGCCTTGCCCGCAATCTGTATTCGAAGGAAGTCGGGAAAAATTCCTTTTCTCCCCGTGTTGCAGTGAAGCAAATGGAATAAATACCCCGAGCGCTACATGACCCAGAGTCAGTTGCAGAGAACGTGCTGTTCACACCTAGATGCTTGCGTCTGCGATCGGAGCTCAAGGCCTTTTTTCAACGGGCGGACGGTTCCTGTTTCGATGTCGAGTTGATTCTGTCGGCCCGGGAGTCTATCTGGGACGTGACGGGACTTGAAGGATAACGGAGAAATGTGGATTATTTTTAAAAAAGATTTTAAACATGTTTAACCTATTTTTTTAAAAAAAAAAATAGAATGTGCTTTATATAAATCTAAACGTAACACTGAGTGGGCTGTAGATAGAAAACTGTATTGAAAAATTGTTCGGAATTAAATTTTTAACAGCACATAGTTTTGCAGTAACTATTTATAAAATTTACTTAAGTACGTGACACACACACACACACAGAGAGAGAGAGAGAGAGAGTAAGGTTTAGTGGTGTAAAAGCCAATTTCGGCTATGCTGCATGAAACATTTGTTTAATGTATCCGACTACGTTCGGAAGCGTGAATTTAAAAAAGCGCATAAATGGAAAATTTTCATGATATTGTGTGTCACTCAGATTAGAATACATGCATAAAATTGTTTTAAGGACATTTTGACAGAAAAAAATTATATATATATTTAAATATAATATTTTGTCAAAAAATTAAATTAGAATAATCTTTTTTTTCCAAATGGTCTCCTTTTGGGAAAAATAGTTCTATTATAATAATATTTTGCCTATATATAGCTAAGACCTCTCTACAGAGGCTCAACTAGAATTTTTGAAAAATTCGCATTATTTTCAGAGTTAACCACCCATTGAAATAATTATTCGCGTTTTTTTCTTAAAATTACGCCCCTCTGTTGTCGTAAAATATGAATAAACCCACTTCTAAGTTATATACTTCAAAAATTCTAGTTGAGTCTCTGAACAGAGGTCTGAGCTATATACAGGCAAAATATTATTCTAATAGAACCATTTTTCACAAAAGGAGAACATTTGGGGAAAAGATTATTGCAAGATAATTTTTTGCCAAAATACTGTATTTCAATATAAAAAATTTTTGTCAAAATGTTCTTAAAACAATTTTATGCATGTATTCTAATCTGAGTGACACTAAATATCATGAAAATTATCAATTTATGTTCTTTTGAAAATCACGGTTCCGAACGTAGTCGGATACCTTAATATGGACTGTAAAGTTAAAAATAATTGTAAAATGATAAATAACAGTGTACATGGTATAAAGGGCAAAATCTAATATTAACCCTTAAACTGATTTGCCCGCACATAGTATAGACCAGTGCTCCGCAACCTTTTTATTGCTGCGGACCGGTCAAAGTTTGATAATTTTACTGCGGCCCGCTGAGGGTGGGACACGTTGATTGTTTATATTTTAGATTGTTTTGATTTTAAAATTTTAATTTAGTTACATTTAAATATGCCTTCAGAATAAAATATAGCCACACCAAAAATGAATAAAAGTGATTTGACGGGGAATATAAAGTGATTTCCGTGGATAGTTGCGCAAATCCGAGAGGAATGCACCACTTTAAATAAAATGACAATAGTTTAATGTTCTTTAGGCGGCACGGCACCATTTGATCCACGGACTGGTACCAATCCGCGGACCGGGGGTTGCGGATCACTGGTATAGACTACCGAAAACTGGCCACAACCGGTTGGCTCGTACTCTGTACGGACACAGATATTTTCATCTTTCTGTGTTTGATTTGCATATATTTTTAAAATTCTTATAGTGAGATTATTAGTGCTGATGTTTTGAAGAGATGCAATTTGTCTAGTACTGAAATACTTCTCATTCTGAATTTTCTTTTTGATAAAGGTAGGAATTTATCATTGAAAGCAGGAATTTAGATTCTTAAAAATATTCGATACATAACAGGTATAGGCAAAGCAATGTGTAATTTGTTGCTTGAGAAGATAGGAAAGATAATCCAAAAAATCCGGTATTATCTCTATCTCCAATGCAAAGTAAGACTTAATATTGCACCATTCTTCCAATTATGTGTGTGCAACTTCAAACATCATATTCATAATAATCGATTAAACTGATGAGTCTAAAAAGGGGGTAACTATTTTTTTAAAGTTTTTTAATCACTGTTTCACCTTTATTAGCAAAGTAAGGAAAATATAATGAATAACCATTTTTTTATGAAAGGGGGAATCATTTAAAATATCTGAATATTTGTTTGGTCAGTAAATAGGATAACTGTTCGAACTTTAAATCATTTTAAAAATAATACGGACTGAGTTAAAAAAAAACGAGAGAGAGTGTGCTTTAGACCACACGACTGAAGTAAAACTTCTTTAGCTCCATCTATATTTATGTATACATATATGTTTATATATGCATAACATATACTAATTTTCTACAAATGTTTAAATTTATTATGGGTTTTCATCGATAAATTAATATTTTTGAATAGATTTTTATTATTCTTATTCATTATTTTCATTATCGGATACATCAGTAATTATTGTGGTTGATTGTAAGACATAGACAATAGGCTTATGGTATGAGAAATAAGATACATATGTTTTCGAATGAAAATTAGAAAGATATCTAGAGAAAACTTCATCGATTGTTGTTCCATGTCTTGTGGTAGGCTCATTTCGATTATTATCCACTTAATTCATTTGTAGTTCTAATTTATCTTGTAGAAAGTTTACCAAGAGTTGTCCATCGTCGGACGCGAAATTAACATTGAGATCTTCTGCTAAAATTAGTGCAAACATATGATAGTTTTCTCCTAATGCTCCAGAACCTACTTGACTTAAATCATAAGTCTTTTATATAAAAACTTCATAATATTATTAACTGTGTTATTGGGCGAAATGTAAACAACTACCATTATGATGTTAGTTCCATCGTCCAAAACACAGTGAGCAGCACATATATCGCCAATTGATGATTGACCAATAACGATTTCACGAATGTATCGTAATAAAATGTCCATGTTCAAAGTTACTAATTCACAAAATATGAACTTTAAAATGAATTAACACATTTATTCAAGAACGAAATGAAATTACGAAATAATCAAGAAATCACCGTCCGCGTAACACTTTCAAACTCGCAAACGAACTACTGACTGAAATTTCTATTTTCACTAACTTATATCTCCCTCTCAACTTCCGTTCACCTCTCCCGATCACGCTTTTCGTAACGCTCTCGTTACGCATTCACCAGCTTAGTCCCCAACTCAAGCGTGTGTAAAGAAGTTTTACTTCAAAAAAATTTAAAATATTTCTTTGAAATAAAATTTTTGCAATTAAAATAAAATATCTTTCAGGATTTCAGTGGAGAGTATATAAAATGTCGATTAACAATGGACTAAATTTTGGACACGTATGACTTCATAGTCACACGTGTTTCTAACCAATTAATTCATAAATTCACGTGACGTCATAATCATAGGATAAATGAAATCGTTTGTGTTGTATAAATCAGTTCATGCGTTTCGTTGTTGCAAACTTTTGCTCCTTGCAGAAACTTTTTTTAAAGCACATATTTGTCTACAATAATAGTATGCAAAATGTACTTAATTTAAAAATACGCAAATAAAATAAGATTTTTTTTTAATTTAAAAATTTTTTAAAGAATTTTTTTACTATTATATTTGAGCATCTTTGCCCGATTATGAAATTTGAAATTTTATCTAAATTTTACAAATACAACAGGTACAATGTCAGATTTGAATTAAACCGCGAGCATGTGATTTCCTTTATCATGTGACTGTCATAAATGGACTAAATTCATATAACGTCATTAGTCACATGATAACGGCAACCACGTGTTTGTCATAGTCACTATAAATGCAATCATCTATTTTCAGCCAATCATATCATACACTTCGTAGTAGCCAAATTACGTTTTTTGCGGAAACTTTTTTTTAAAAGTAATATTTGTCACTTTATTTAAAAATACATGTATAAAACAAATTTTTAAAAAAAATTTTTTTAAATTTTTTGTTGAAGTTTTTTTTAATAACAGTTAATCTTTACCAAATTATAAAATTTGAAATTATATCAAAGTTTTACGAACAGAATAAAACGTACAAGTTAGTTTAATGTCAGTTTTGAATTCAATGTAGAACACGTGTTTGCCTTTATCATGTGACTGTCATGAATTTAGTCCATTGAGCCCATTTTATTTTTTCAGGAACAACTAACGAATCAAACGAAAGTGTTAGTGTATTCTCTAATAAAAACAACCAAAATGCTTTCACTTTTTACAAGATTTTATAATGTGTGCTTTTTGTTGCAATTATCAGAATACGTTTTGAATGATTTCTGCACAAGTATTTTAAAAATAGTGCTTTTATACATCAGTACTGAAAGTTTTTATTTGTAATCTATTGAAAAAGGTTGAATAAACATTTGTGGGGAAATTATAATTAGTTAAGTGTAGCACAAGTAGACAATTCACATTAAGATCTTTTGACCTGCCACATTTTAAGTAATGAAATTTTTTTTGCTGGTTTGATTTTGCTAATAGTATAGTCAGAATTACAGATACTAGGAAAAAGTTAAATTTTTATAAATAGTTATGTGACGTTGAGAGGTACACATATGTGCACCGAAGGTCTCAACTTCAACAATAAAAAAAATCTAGTTTTTTTTCAATTACATTTATTTTAATATATCTTCAATCAAAAAGCATGAACGTGCACGAAATACGAGTATAGCTTTCGATCTCAATTGATGGTTTTTATCCTTTAATATGAAATTAAAACCAAAGGTATATACATGTATGTACCTTGGGTCTCAAGAGGTTAAGAAGCCTTCTTAAAATTACTTTTTGAATATTTGAGCTTTTTCCCCACGTGGAAACACTATAGAAATAACGTTTGATATTTTATAAGATTCAGAATTCTCTTTTAAAAAAGCTAGTTCAACGATACTCAACTTGCTGCCCGCAGGCCACATGTTGCCCGCGGGATTTTCTGAGTGGCTCGCTCATGGCTATTGCACTAAAAAATACAGCTATTTAAGAACAACTTATTAAAAATGCAGGTCTGTCTACCAATGTTATTGTCGATGTCATACGGTAACGAATTGCAATATTTTTTTTCTACTTATAACTACAACGGTTAGTAATAACTAATAACAATGAAGTAATGAACTGAACTGGAGGATTGACTATGTTATGGGTAAAACCGGCTTTAGTTATAAACAAATAATGCTGATTTCAGTCTGGAATTTAGTAAACACTCCTCCTTGCTACCATTCTGCTCTTGATAAATTAATATTTGAAATGAAAGTAAGAGAGACTTTGTGTGTGTGTGTCAAATGAAAAAAAAATTATCGAACGGCATGGCAGTTTTATTTGTGTGACAGTAGAATGTAAACTAGGAGCTTGATCACATGGATGAAAGGGAACCGAAACTACCCCATAATTTAGTAAAAAAGGCATAAAACCGATTTTTTTCTTATGTGTTTGATCACTACAGTATTAGAAGCGACAAATGCTTTAACATTTTGATCATTTTTTTTATATTTTAAGTGTCCAATATTGTCTTGGTCTTAAATTGTTTTCCCCATTAATCCTCATATTGCGGCCCGCGTAAAATATTTGCCATATATATGCGGCCCGGCGAGAAAAATGGTTGAGTGCCCCTGAGCTAGCTGGTGAGTGAGTTTTTATTAATGTCGCATTTTAAAGTAACAAGCTAGTCATTGGCGACGGAGCTCGAATTTTAAATATCGGTCAAGTGACGAGGAGCAAACCTGAGGTAGTAACCTCCCCCCCTCTTCGAACTTTGAGCCTCGATTGATTTAACGTGATTCTGCTCCTCTACACGGTGAGTCTTCAGTGGCACCAGGCCCACACACACACACACACAAAAAGTTCGTGACCATAACCACTAGATTACCATGGCTCATTTTAAAAAAATATCAAAAAATTGTTGATTGCCAAGTAAAAATAATTTTTTTTCAAAAAGAAATTAGAAGTTTTTTTTAGTATTTATCATTTTTAAAAAATACTAAGAATCAAAATAATTGTTTTTTAATTAAAATATCGATCTCCGGCTATTTAGGAAATAATTAGCTAAAATACAATTTACATTTTATCCAATTTGCAACTATTCTATTAATTTTTAGTAACATATGTTGTGTATCATATGTTTAACTTTTAAAATGAAACTCACTTGAAGGTTTCTTTCTGTGAATTAAGGTATCCGACTACTTCGGAACCGTGATTTTAAAAAAGTGCATAAATGGATAATTTTCATGATATTTAGGGTCACTTAGATTAGAGTGCATGTATAAAATTGTTTTAAGGACACTTTGACAAAAAAAATATTTCAATACAATATTTCAGCAAAAAATGAACTTAGAATAACCTTTTTTCAAAATGTTCTTCTTTTGTGAAAAATGCTTCTATTATAATAATATTGTGCCCTTATATAGCTCAGGCCTCTGTACAGAAGCTCAACTAGGATTTTTGAAAAATTCACATTATTTTCAGAGTTACAACCAGTTGAAATAATTATCTGCTTTTTTTTTCTTAAAATTACTCCCCTCTGTTGTTGTAAAACATGGATAAACCCACTTCTAAGTTATATATTTCAAAAATTCTAGTTGAGCCTCTGTAGAGAGGTCTGAGCTATATGCAGGCAAATTTTTATTATAATAGAAGAATTTTTCACAAAAGGAGACTATTTTGAAAATAGGCCATTCTATGTTCATTTTTTGTCAAAATATTGTACTTAAATAATTTTTTATTGTAATACTATTCTTAAAATAATTTTATATACATTTTCTAATCTAAGTGACACTAAATATCATTGGTTGACAGTTGTTGAACAGGATAAGTCATGAGCTCCACGCTTTTGTTGTTTGCGCAGTTCTACCCTATTTCAAAAGAGGATTGAAGGAAAGGGAATTTTAAAGCCTTTCCCCCAATGGGCTGCTGGGAAGCTATAGATCTCCATGAAGATTTTTATTTTCGCATGATTCTAACAGCGAGAGAAACTGCCTCCCAAAATCATGCTTATTATTCCAAAAAATCGATTTTACCAAGGCTGTGGAATCGGAGTTATAGTCGCAAAAGATACGTCGACTCCTACTCCAGTTTTTGTTGGACAGCCTGAATTTGAAATGAAATTTATGTGAATTAAAAAAAATTAATGATAAACTGAGTTATTATTTTTTTAGTATGAATTAAATTTGGAGAAATAATAGAATGATATTGAAAAGGCTAAGGCAAAGTGAATAAAAATACAGTACCAAGAGGCTTTAGACAGAAAAATAAAAAAATAAAAAACACAAACAAGATTGAAAAGTTTAAAGAAGTATCCCTAATAGTTACGGCTCTTTTTTTCTTGTTAGAACGGAAAGACTATTCTCAGCTCTGATATTCATCAAATCAGATCTACGGTCCTCTGTCAAAGAAGGTCCTGCCGAAACTATACCGTTTTCTGGAAATTGCTCATGCCACTTTTTCTATTTCATAAAAAAGACTTATTAATATAAATAATCTGCTATACCATAATTTTATCTGTAGCATCTATTACTTCTTCTATATTTAAAAAAATAAGCAATAACACTTATGTAAGTTTACATATATATGAGGGAGTCGTTAAGTTTAAAATAGGAGAATTTGGAGTCGGGCATTTTTCCTACCGATTCCACATCCCTTAATTTTACAATAAAGCTAATACCTCATAGGGACGTACTTTTTATAGTACAGCCAACTGTTAACTATTTTTAGTTGAAGAAAAATGTATACCATTTTGTAGTTTCAGATGTGAAAAAGACATAGTTACGTTTCAGCAGAGGAAACATTCAGAGACTCATATAACGCAAATAGAGTAGAATGAGCTTGGATATATTGATGTATGTATTTCCAATATAGAAAGCAGATAGAAAGACTATATTAAATTTCATGGAAACAGATGATAATATATGCTGTTGCAACGACATTCCAAGGTTCAAGCCGTCTTTAGGCGTGTGTCTTAGCCCTCTCGCTCCGCATCCCCCGATTTCCACGGGAAAAGCAGATGTAACAAAATTTGCGCAACCCGCGATTTCCACGGGGATGCATTTTTCCGATTATTTAGCTGCTCTTGTTTATGTTTTGATTTATGTTTTTATATTTATATTTTGATTATCTAATTCTATATATTTTGAAATAAAAACTGTTTTATACAAAATAAATTGTATATTTTGTGAGCGACTTCCCTCTGAAGTCGCTCCTTCACCGTCTGAGCTACCTAAGATTGTGAGAGGAAACAAAGCAGGACCAGAAACTTCCATTATAAATATCATTTATTTTTACTTAAGCGCTAATCAATAACAGATTAAACCACAAGTGAATGTACTAGGAGATGATATAGAGAAAGCAATAAACCCTAAGTGAACAAGCGCATGTATTCAATTTAATTTAACCTAATATATCTTTAACTATAAATTCCCAATCCCCTAATTTATGCAGTGGCAAACTCCGTTCTTAACTTAAACTGCGAAAATAAATTATATCTCACCTTCGTAACGCCCGTAGCAGTTTCTCAGCTCCTTCTGTCTTACAATTACAAAACTCTGACTTTATATAGTCGAACTAATCTACATATCAGGGGAAAGTCGCTCACAATTTTAACTCTAAAAGTTATATTTAATATGTAGATTTGAAATACGTAATAAAACCATACGCAATGTTTGAGCCTACTTTGATAAAATAACTACGCAGCGAGGGGGTTAAGCCAGAGAAATGGTGACTTTTTATTCAAAGGTGAGGTTAAAAGGTGTGCTCCTTCATAACATAACTCCTTTCCTGTAGAATTAATTTTAGAGGAAAAAGAAAGTTATGATACATTAGAGCAGAGTAGTCTTCAGAGAGACTTAGAAGAATGTACCTTAAAATAGTATTTAAAGTAGATCAGCATATTTTACGTATTTTTTGTAAATACAATTAAAAAAGAATTGTGTTTGTTATTAAAAAGCTGTAATATAATTTACTCATTAAATAATATCAAAGTGTGATCCAAATAAGTCTATTGTGTTGCAAGTGTCATCTATCCAAACACACACACATTATATTTAGTAACTGGGCTATGTGCTTGTATTTTTTTTGTGTGTGTTTTTCTTTTTTGCGCAAACTATCGAAGTCTAGGTGTATTGAAATTATCCGTAGTCTCATTTTATAATCTTTTTCTAAGTTGTTTTTATACTTTATTTTTGTTGCCACATATATGCTGAGAAAATTTTTTTCGCTTAAATGCAATGTTCTCTGAATGATATTAAAATGCTTATAGCTATGTGATAAATTCCTTGAATTTTGCATGAATTTGCAACCTAAAATTTAGGAGCTGATTTTGCTTGAATTTAATTTTACCGTCAATCTGGTGATTAGAATTTGTTTCTTTCCTTATCTTTTTCGGTAAAACTTAACTAAACATTGAAACAGACTGTTTTTCTGAATGTTTAACATCAAATAATAAAGTATAACGTTTTAAATGGTGTCAGAGACACAAACAAGATTGGTATAATGTTTTAAACCAGCGTCAAAGACGAAAACGTCGAGGCGTTACGATCAAAATGGACATTAATATTTGGGAAACATGATTCAAAAATGAAAAGTTAAATACAAATTCTATTCGAATTTCGTACATCCATTCAAGATTTTATTTTTCAGATTACAAAAAAACATAAATTGACAAAAATGTTATTGCAAAAAATCAAATGTTTTACAAAATAAAAACACTTAGTAGTTAAAAATTTATGCTTTTGACAATTAAAACTGAAAAAATTTTTTTTCGTCGTTCTAAAACGCACAGGTGGAATCCAGTGGTGAATTCATTTCTATTGAAGCGTTATTTTCTAAAGCAAATTATTTTAAAATAAATAAAAATGGAACCTATTAGTTTTCAATCGTTCACTCATTCATAAAAAAATCTTTTCTTTCATAGACCACTCCATTCAATCATTTGAAAATGTTTCTTTCGCTTATCTTTTTCGGTAAAAAAGAAAAATGCTGTTTAAAGCGAAACAGTTTTCGTCCAAACTTGAAGAAAAACCGTGTTTTTCAGGTGTCAGAACACAAACAAGTCCGAAAAACGTGATTTTTTCAAAACGGCGTCAAGAGACGAAAAACGTCAGGAAACTTCGTTTCTAAAACTGGTCAATGGCGCCGAAAATCAATTCAAAAATAAAATTTATCACAAAATTCTTTTCAAATTTCTCACATTCCTAGGTACAGAAATATTTATCAATGGGATGCTTCATTTACAAAAAAAAAACAATCATCACTTTCTTGCCTAAATATTCAAAATTACGATGTCCGTCATGTTTTATCAAGAAAACTTCTAAATACGACGTTACAAAAAAACCAATAAACATCGTGTTGGTTAAAACGTGAATGTAGAGACGATTGTAATGCAGTGTTTGGTGGCTGGTGAATGTCGTTATTGGCTCTGGCAAATTATTTTCATATTTCTACAAAAACCATCACTGAAATATTTATCAATCGTATTTGCTACTCATTTAAAAAAGGAAATCTTGCCAGTTTGAGATAACAAAGCTCCATCCAAAAGGTAAAATATCCATTGGTCGAGCTTTTGGTGTCGGAAAATGTGATAAAATGAAACAGTGTTCCCACTTGAACACGCAAGGTAATGCGTGACTCATTTAAACTGTTAACAAAAGTACGTATTTTGTGCTCGACCTGTTTGTGGCGTCCACATTTTTTACTAAAACAGTGTAACAATTATCGTCTGTGACTGCCGAATAATGCCCACACGTGCGGCGGATGGACTTAAACCCAAAAATCGTGGACGGCTCAAACATCTCACATTGGCTAGGTACAGAAATATGGAGAATGGGATGCTAGTTTAGGTATAGAATTCATCACTTGCCTAAATATTCAAAATTACGATGTCCGTCATCAATAGGAATCATGTTTAATTATCGGAAATACGACGTTAAAAAATCAACCAATATTTATTTGTTACAAATTTTATGTTTTAGACGATTATAACATTTTTAGTAGGTGGTCGGTGAATGTCGTTATTGGCTTGCCTAATAGATTATCAGGACTCCTACAAAATGAATCACGCAACGATGAAACTTGCCAGTTTGAGATAACAAAGCTCCCATCTCCTTTAAACTTTCCCATTGGTGGATAGATTTTGGTTTGAGGATCGGCATTCCATTTTGTTACGAACATGTGTATTTGCGTGACTTATAAAAATTTTGAATTCGTTCGTTGTGTGTCTTGCTCTTAAGTACAAATACATACGCTTCATTAAAATATGTATTATCTAACTTGCTTCTCAAAACGTATTCATATTTCGTAATATTTTTTTCAGATAAAGATATATTTCAACAATAAAATAAGCCCCTTTAAAAAACTGATAATGAAACAGCTAGGCGGGACATGCTGTGTAAACAGTAGATCTCTTTCAACCCACAAAATTCTCACCTCAGAACCTTACAAACCTCGCCCAAACTGAATCAAAACTATTCGCCTTGAATCGGTAGAAAGGGTGACACACATGATAGATAAAAGGGATAAGAAATTAGATACGCTGAAGAAATCCCTTTTACGGTATCAATAGAATCCCTTATACCCCCTTCTCCAAGCTGAAAAAACATTTCCGTAAAAAATATTGAGAAATATATTCAAACTATATTCTGAAAAAAAGATATTAGTTAACACTAATGCTTTCCACTATTTGGGTTTTCCTCTCTAATCTTTTCGGCATTTATCACCAACCTCGAGCTGAGTTATTTTTCTACTGGCATCACCGTATTTTATAGTACTATTCACACCTAACGCATAATAACCAATTTTGGAACAGCCCTCATGTTCCAAATGGACAAGATGGGGAGGGGGAGAATTATATTACGACTGATGTTCTCACTCGTATTGACAGAGTGAGTGTTGCTAAAAGCTATCCACTTATTGCAGGGTCCTTTTCTGCTCGTCTGCTCTAAACTGAAAAGGCAGGATGTTTTTTTACGCCAACAGTCCTTTGTAGAAGTTATATTTGTGGGTTTTTGTTACACGTGCGATATTTTTCACGTCGTTGCACAACTATCGGAAATCTTATAGGGTGTAGCGTAACTAGGTACTTTTAAGAAACCATATGGAATAGGACTGAATAAAAATGAGTGCTCTAAATTTTTTTAAGAGAGAGATTCTCTATTGTGTATTAGAAGTGCTAAAAAGTTTTTTAACCTTATACACAGCATATAGAGGAAAAAGCACATATGATTGTTTGTTAATGTTGATTTTCATAAAAACTGAGCGTTGAAAATGTGCAGATCAAAGCTCTGAGTATTAGAAGTGCCCTTATAATAGAATTTCACAAAAATTGATCCAAATATATATAATATATATATATATATATATATATATATATATATATATATATATATATATATATATAAGATTTAGAACTTTATTTTTAACCTCGTCTGCTTAGTTTTGAAATTTTCTTTTCTTTTTGATTTTATCGATATCAAAATCGAAAAAATAAAGATTTTTTTTTTATTTAAGGCTGGCAATAAAAACAGCATAAATGTGTTTTTAATGTTGGTAATAGAAACTATATCTGTATAATACATAGAGCGTCAAATAAGTTTTAAGACTTGGCCTGTAAAAAGAAATGGAAAACAAGAAATTAATTCCAGTTTTGGTTTTTTATTCAAAATAGGACCCTACGGTTTCAATGCACTTGTTAGAACAATTTATTAATGAATCAAACGCCTGTTTTAAATCCCTTTGCAGAATGGCCTAAAAAGTATACGTCGAAGCTACTTGTATGGTTGAAATATTCTCAAAATAACATCCTTTTAACTTTATTTTAAGGTTTGGGAATAAGGAGTAGTCTCAGGGAGCTAAATCAGGTGAATACAGTGGATGGTTCAACATACAGACTTTACTTTTTGCCAAAAGTCGACGAACAATAAGGAGAGTGTGACTGGGTGCATTGTCGTGCAACCATCACCAACTGCTTTCAGTCTAATATTCTGGACGAATTTTGGCCATCAAATGCTTTAAACCAGATAAGTAGTACTGACTTGTAACTATTTATCCAGTTAAAACAAATTATTTGTGGATTATACCCTTACCATCGAAGAATGTAATGAGCATTTTTTTGATTTTGGATGAAACTTTAATTGATGTTTTGGCTTGCGGTGAATTTTGTGACTTCCATTCCGCACTTTGTCGCCTTGTTTCAGAATAATATTGAAAACACCAGGATTCATTACCTGTTTTTCTATGGACTTCAAAAAGTTTCAATCTTTTTCAGCGGCTGAAATGATACATCTGCAATGTGCACTTCTTATTCCTTTTTGTTCAGAGGTTAAAGTGTATGGAACAAATTTAGCACACACTTTCGTTCTGCCCAAATCGTCATGCAGAATGGTTCAAATCGTTTTTTTTTTCTTCTTTGTTTATGCTTAAAGAATCTTCCATCAATCTCAGTGACGCACAGCGATCGTTTGCCGCGAAGTTTCGCACTTTCTCAACAATTTCAGGTGTCCTGGATGAAATTGGTCTTCCACTGCGTTATCATTTTCTACCGTATCTCATCCCTCCAAACAACGTTTGTTCCTCACAAAATCATTTGATCTACTTAAACAATAGTCACCGCAAACTGGTTTAATAAGTTGGTATGTTTCCGAAGCACTTTTTTTTTACCCAGGTTTGTATTAAATTTAAACACAGCTCTTTTCTCCATCTTAAGAGGATCTGGCACATGAATTTTCGAGAAATTATCGATTTTCACTTTTTTATACTTCCTAAAAAGTCAAACATTTCTGCTCAGAATAATAAATGATATGAGGAAATACGATTATTAGAAGTACTTTTGTTAGAAAATGAAACTACACTCCTTGCAGTAGCGCACACAGGAATTTTTCAAGGGGGGGTCTGGGGTCGAAAGTTCACCATTCTTGTATCATGCTCCTTTTGATTTTGTCGATTGTGGGGAACAAAACACAGTAAAAAACTAATTATTGAGTAAATAATTAGCATTAATTATTAAAATTAATTATTAATAACAAATACATAATTAAATTTTACGTACTATATAATTATAATTATAATCAATCGGAAAAAAATTAAGGATTTTGGGGAGGTCCGGACCCCCTTGTGTGCGCCACTGACTCCTTGACGTGCATCAAATGAGCTCAGCTAGGAACACCTGTGTTTCCCCTTGCATAAGTTTCTGATGAACGCGGATCCATATGATGTTCAAATGGAAAAACTAAAAGTGTATTGGACTTATCCAAAAGTGTATAGACACATGTCTTTTGGATCTTAAAAGCGAAACAGAGAAAAAAAAAGTTAAGTGACGGAAAAATCCTAAGTAATCGTAACTGCCTCACCAACATTTTAATATCGAAAATTCAAAGATATTATAGTATGGCTATTAGAAATAGTATCAATTATCTAAGAAGCATGAAAACTACTCTCTTTGGGTTGTTTACTTTCCTCTTCTATCTTCAAACGAGAGCCGTCAACATGGACTGTGTCCTGCAGATATAAATGCCTGGTGCAAGTTTCAAAAGATAGAAACGGAATGTGATGAAGGCACTATGATCATAAACACATACCATATACCATAATGAATTAAATGAAGCCAAGATCTAGGTCAGGGATGGCGAACCAGTGGCACGCGTGCCATTGATGGCACGCGACACAATATTTTTGGCACGCCAGTGATCAAAATGGTTTGCATTTTATTTCAAAATTTCAAAGTTCACTATGAAGTATTACAAACAACAGCGAGTGATTGGTCGCGGGGAGCACCCTCGTTTGTCATTGTCTTGCCTTAGTTACGTCGTAAGACTACAATTGCTTAGGATGTAAAATTTGTCTACGCATTGCATAGTCAATTTCATTAACACAAATGTATTTTTAAAGTTTATCTGTTTTGTATTAACAATATAACACAGGTTGGTGGACCGAGAAATATGGCCTGATTAGTAAAGTGGTGTGTGTTTTATGTTCTGGAATAGTGGTATGCAAAACATCATCTGTAAAACGGTATTTTGAAACAAATCACAAACCCTCTTTTCAAAAAGAGTGAGCCACAGTAAAAATAATTAATTGCTTAGAAACCGTTTGGCAGACGACTAAAATTCAGCATCTATTCTACAAAAGGTAACATCTTACGATCCTAATATAAGATATTTTTGTCATCCACACACAATCTGCAACAATAGAAATCACACTAATGTTACTTTAATGTGAATTACACACATATAACTAAAACATTTATAACTATACAGTGCAAAAGGTATTTTTTCGTAGTACACAGAGTTTTGTGTTGTTAGTATTTAGTTTTATTTTCCCAATAATCACAAGTCAAAACTACTTGACGGCACGTCTGTGCCTCATTAAACATTTTTCTTAGAAAAAAAGGGCACGTTGATTCATAAAGGTTCGCCACCCCTGATCTAGGTGTAATCCTATGTTATTAAGAAAATGTTTACATGGAAAGACTCAGAACCTAAATGAGTCAGTTATTAACACCATATGGTCATTTGTTGAACTCTAAAATTAGGGTTAAGTATGGCTATGCACAGTTCAATATGAGTCATGTAGCAAAATTAATTGTCTTAAAACATTGTAATATTTAACTAAGTTATAACTGTGCGTCATGCTTCAAAACACTAGATACACATAGGATTCGTGTAGCCCAACGAAAGCACCTTGAGATCCCCAAAAAAGGCAAAATTGTTAAAAAAAAAAATAAAAATAATGAAAACAAAGAAAATTAGAAGAGTCTTTTTTGTATGAGCAGAGAGTAAAAAAAATAGTGCTTCATATGTTGCTGAAAAATAATAAAAAAAAGTAAATGCTCAAAAAATTACAAATTTTTATTTTACAGCCTGTTTCCTCAAAATGTAATATTTTTCTTTTTATATGTACCTTATTACCAAAAACTACTTATCGTATAATCCTCAAATTTTCAGTGGGCAGACTTTTAACATGTTTACACATTTTAATGGAAGAAATTAGATATATGTAGCAAACAATGACTTTTTAAAACTAAATTTCAGGAAAAAAAACTGAACACTTTTAAAAAAATTCATAATTAATTTAATTTTTGACAAAAAGACAAAACCCTTCGTTTAAGCTTTATTGATAGTACACATGACCAATTGGAAAAATTTTATCCTTGAGAAGTAAGTAGTTTCTGAGGAAAAGGTACATAAACTTAAGCAATTTAACATAGGCTTCTTTGGACGCGCCGGGCCCCCTTAAAAAATCAACATGAAAAAATTCACTTCTGCAAGGAGCGC